>CM068297.1:42309699-42522606 GCA_034768395.1 Linum lewisii
AATTTAGCTATGAATTCTTAATTTCATTAGTAGTAGTGTCACAGAAGGACATAGAGAATCCATAAGATTAATCTAATTATATATATATATGATCCATTGTACTCATTGTTTCACAACCTCCCTTGATTAAAGATTATTATCTCAGAACTTTTGTCTTTCTTCCTACTAGGTTTAGCATGTAAATGCTTAGCTCTTAGGCCTTGGTTTATCATTGTTCAAGTTAATCACCCTTTTCTTTGTGGCACCATTCTACTCTGGACACTAAGGGTTCTTTGTTATATACAACCAGCGGTCCAAGCACTCTGCGTCTAATCTAAGGTCGACTCGTTGTTCCTGATCACTCAACTTATAGTATTATGATCATCTGCCCATGGCTATCGACAATTCATATCTGAATGACGTGATCTTAGTGCGACCTGAAGAGACATCAAATTCTGATTAAAAGGTGGATCTAAGCCTCCTTAAGTTACTTGGGCCCCAAATAAACTAGCTCTCCTTGTTGAGGGAAAGAAAAAGTCAATCTACCCTGTTTTACTAAAACGGGCATAACTAATGATACTGAAGCCTAAATGGTGCAAGGTCAAGTCCATTGGAGAGCTAACGAGATATTCTTTCCATGCATACCTTGTTGGCTTCTAGACTCAACCGGAAAAGAGAGTTATGACATTTTGAAGTGACAACAAGGTATCTACACGGATTTCGATTCCTATTTAGTTTAGAACTCTTAGTTTGTTTCTTCCTTTTTAATTTAGCTATGAATTCTTAATTGTATTAGTAGTAGTGTCATAGAAGGACATAGAGAATCCCTAAGAGTAATCTAATTATATATATATATGATCCATTGTACTCATTGTTTCACAACCTCCCTTAATTAAAGATTATTATTTCAGAACTTTTGTCTTTCTTCCAACTAGCTTTAGCACGTAAATGCTTAGCTCTAAGGCCTTGGTTTATCATTGTTAAAGTTAATCACCCTTTTCTTCGTGGCACCATTCTACTCTGGACACTAAGGGTTCTTTGTTATATACAACTAGCGGGTCCAAGCACTCTGCGTCTAATCTAAGGTCGACTCGTTGTTCCTGATCACTCAACTTATAGTATTATGATCATCTGCCCATGGCTATCGACGATTCATATCTGAATGACGTGATCCTAGTGCGACCTGAAAAGACATCAAATTCTGATTAAAAGGTGGATATAAGCCTCCTTAAGTTACTTGGGCCCCACAGAAACTAGCTCTCCTTGTTGATGGAGGAAAAGTCAATCTACCCCGTTTTACTAAAACGGACATAACTAATGATACCGAAGCCTAAATGGTGCAAGGTCAAGTCCATTAGAAAGATAACAAGACGTTCTTTCCATTCAAACCTTTTCCACTTCTAGACTCAACCAGAAAAGGAGTTATGACATTTTGAAGTGACAACAAGATATCTACGCGGATTTCGATTCCTATTTAGTTTAGAACTCTTAGTTTGTTTCTTCCTTTTTAATTTAGCTATGAATTCTTAATTTCATTAGTAGCAGTGTCACAGAAGGACATAGAGAATCCATAAGATTAATCTAATTATATATATATGATCCATTGTGCTCATTGTTTCACAACCTCCCTTGATTAAAGATTATTATTTCAGAACTTTTGTCTTTCTTCCTACTAGGTTTATCATGTAAATGCTTAGCTCTTAGGCCTTGGTTTATCATTGTTCAAGTTAATCACCCTTTTCTTTGTGGCACCATTCTACTCTGGACACTAAGGGTTCTTTGTTATATACAACCAGCGGGTCCAAGCACTCTGCGTCTAATCTAAGGTCGACTCGTTGTTCCTGATCACTCAACTTATAGTATTATGATCATCTGCCCATGGCTATCGACAATTCATATCTGAATGACGTGATCCTAGTGCGACCCTCAAAGTCAAAGAACCATTTGGAACGTTAATATTCATTCCAGTAGTAGCCATGAAAGGTCGTCCTATGAGAATGGTAGAATCATCCTTACTAGTGTCAATGATCACATAGTCAGCTAAGAACGTGAAAGGACCACATTTAGTAACAACGTCTTTTATTTCTCCTCTAGGAGTTTTAAGTGATCTATCAGCAAAGACAAGTTGCATACTAGGTGGTTCAAGTTCTCCTAGGTTCAATTTTTTAAATAGACTCATAGGCATAACATTAACAGACGCGCCAAGATCAACCGAACAACGTTCAATCTCAACATCATTAATGACAAGAGGTAAAGTAAAAGAACCAGGATCTGAGCACTTAGCTGGATATGGAGAGGAAGGTTTCTTGCTACGAATATTAGGATATCCTTCTTTATTCCCCTTCATGCCAGTCTTGATCCTTGCATTCGGCAGTAATGCTCTTGGAAAAGGAGGCTGCACGATGTATGGTGCAAGAGGAGGATCATCCTCCTTAGGTGCAGGTTTCTGTTCTTCCCTCGTCTCTGAAGTTTTGGCGATCCTGCATAAAATAGCACAAGCATCAGCAGATAAACTTGTAAACCTTCGAGCGGTTACCATCTTAGCTTGTTCTTTTCTCGGATTCGGCTCTGTCTGGCTCGGAAGTTGGCCAAATGGTCGACCAGATGCTAGCATGCTCGAGATGTTGTTCACAGCTTGCTCAATTCTTTGTCCGGCAGCTATCTGTTCTTGATTGAGAAGAGCTTGAGCTTTAAACTGACTGTCATGATCATCGAGACTAGTGATAATCTGGCTAAGCTTCCTGTCCAGGTCACTGACGTTGTTTTCTCTCTGATGTTGCTGCCCTGGATAGGTATTATTCAAGTATTGATTCTGCCGATTGCCAGGAGCAGTTCCATAATTACCCGGATTGCGATGCGGCGGCTGGTAGACACCTGCCGGCGGATGATTAGGCTTCTGATCCTGAGCTGGACCAGCCGGGCGGTTATTCTGGTTCTGGTTATGGTTGGCGTCGGCATTGTAGGGAGGTCTGTCTTGATAGTTCCCTTGCTGCCTGAAGTTGCGGTAGCCAGCATAACCATTCTGATTATTAACGAAGCCTTGTTGAACAAAATTTACCTCTTCTGCAGACCAGACTTCTGTTTTTACCAAAATTCTGGCAATGGCCTCCATTATGCGCACAAGCTCCACACCACTCGCAATCGGCAACGTAGACAGAAGCTGCTGGCGGCTTGATCGGTGTGGTAGACTTCTTCAAATGCTTCTCTACTTCGGCCTTGATAGTAGCCTCGAGATTTAGCTTGCTCCTTGATCCTTCAAATTGTCGTTCCCAGTTCCTTGACTTGGAAGCACAGTTTGCAAAGTGAAGAAGAGCAGCTTCAGGTGTGAGTGTAGTGCAATCCCCTTCAGCTAGAGAATTGACCCACTTGACCGATTCTTCTCGAACGCCTCGAGCAAAGATTTCAGCTAACTGCCTCTGCTCGAATCCATGATGAGGGCAGTTGTAGAGAAGTTCTTGGAATCGATTCCAAGTATCATATAAGCTTTCTCCTTCTTTCTGGGAGAATCTGGCGATGCTGTCCTTGATGGCTGTTGTTCTGGCAGGAGGAAAGTATTCTTCAACGAAGTCACAATCAGTGTAGTAGCCAGGTGGTTTGCCAGTAAGCAACCTCTTAGCAGCGCCTTTTAGGGAGAACGAAAAAGCTCTCAAACAAAGAGTATTCTTGTCAAGGTTTTTGTTCTTGAAAGTGCTGCAGAGATCAAGGAAGTCTGCAAGATGAGTGCACGGATTGCCTTCAAACTGTAAATCCCTAGAGATCATAGTCAAGAATGGAATCTTGATCTCATAGTCAGGATCTCCTTCAATGCGCGGAACGGCAATGGCAGATCGAACGCTAGTCGCGCTCGGCTTGTTGTAATCAGCTAGACTTTTCTATGCAGGTGGTGGTGGTGGATTTCCACCTGGTGGTGGTAATTGATTATCCACGGTAGGAGATGGCGGCTGTGAGAGTGTCTTGGTGTATGAAACGGATGAAGGTGTCGGTGAAGATGGAGATGAGGAACTCTCCTTCAGTCCCTATCTTAATCGGAGTGATGGATGGGTGTGGATTGGTTCTGCTTCTCCTTGGAATCTGTGATTGTCGAGGTGGAGCAGAACTGCCTGGTCTCTCTATACCCTTAGCCTTTTTGTTCTTGGCTCTTTGGAGACGTGTGAGAGGGCGGTGGTGCATAAACCTGTGAACAACCTACAAATAACAAAAACAACAAAAACCAGTGTAAAATCGAAGTGGATGGAAAGGTGAAAGATGGAAAGTAGAAGAATAAATTGCCAGTTCTTCTTTCAAACAATCAAAAGAAATCCCCGGCAACGGCTACAATTTGGTGAACCTGTCATTGACGATTCAAACAAATAAACTAACAAAGCTAACAAGCTAGGGTAGATCGTATTCCATGGGCCTTCTATGATTGACTACTCAAATAAGCTGGCAATTTATTCAGGTTTAAACACTTAGTGTGTGGTGTGAGTTCCACGACTTCTAATTCTAAGAAATGAAGAGAAATTAAAAATTTAAACTAAGAACATATTGGAAATTAGGGTTTGAAAACAGAGATGACAGACGAACTTAGACTTTGAATCCCCCTTCCTTCCCCATAGCATTGGCAATCAACAGATCAGCGGATTTCGATTCTCATTCAATCAATTCTAAGACACCACCACAACTCCTTACCCTTAGGTTTAAGACCGGCGAACGTTCGCTCTATCTGTTCTAGCTACCAAGATTAATTAGTCGCCCGGGTATGGTCGCCTCTCGCAACGACTTAACTTAACTGGTGCGATTACTAACGATTTATGAGTTACTCTTGCAGTGGATTAACCCTAACCGGTTCCTACGAAAGGCACGCTTCAATTATAAGGTTAATTGTTCAATTTGATGTTTTAAAGTAAGGTGAGCGTTCGCTTCTATCCTTAGCTTAACAAGAATCTAATCTAGGTGATCAATCCAGACAAGAAACATGAACAATGAAGAACAAATCAAACATGAAAGAGAAACTGATTGAACTTTGAATCTAATCACCGCCGATCCGTGACCGCTTTAAAGCCCTGGGTCACTTAGGGTTCATCTAGTCTAAGCTCTAAGAGTTTAGATACTCATGTTTATCACAAAAGAATCAAAGACAAAGAAAGAGTTCATCATCCAGAGGAAGAACAGAAAAGAATCTGAAAAACCTAATTAAGACGACTCTAGCAGACTTCGATCTTTGGTAAACTGCAATCCTAGCTCCGATTCTCCGAGATGGAAGGGATGGCGTCATGATCTCTTTCCGACTCTTCGAACTCTAAACTCTCTGCTTCAGAACTTGGGCGAATTCTGAAGTTCGGTGGTAATTGATGTAATTATGATCTATATTTTTAATATGGGCTGCCTGTTAAGTATTTATACTTAACCCTAATACCGACGGATTTGGCTTGATATTTTCGCCAAAAATCCTAGTGTAAATGGACGGCCCTTCGGTTGATGTCTCCTGTAATTTTCGTCCAATAGTTCTCGATCGAAAACTTCCTTTAGTTGGCATCAGTCGATTTGTGCTGATATTTTCGCCGAAAATCCTAAGGTATTTTTGGCGAAAATTCCTTTGTAAATCGGGGCAGGAATTGTTTCGACTTAATTGGCTCCTTCGATCGATCCCGGTGCAATTCCTCGGGGTTCCAATGCCTTAGACACGTCCTTGGCTACTTTATTTGACGGCAAAAACCTGTGCTACATAAAAACACTAGAAAACCATCAAATAGACCCGAAACGGCCCAAAGTAACACAGATGGCACGAGATAGGGCAATTGATTGAATATTCGCTATTCTACCCTAAAAACCATGTCTTAAGCAAGGAAATGTCGCTTAAATGAGGCTGATAATCACGTCAAATCGAGTGTCATCAGAGTTCCACGACTTCTAATCTAATAAACCAGGAAAATTAAATGACAGAGAGTAATAAAAGGTTGACTAACAGGAAGATAGACGAGCTTAGATTTCGAATCCCCCTTAGATCACCAGGGCAACAACGATTACAAGACCAGCTGTTTTCAATTCTCATTCAATCGGTTTCTATACACCACCATAACTCCTGACCCTTAGGTTTAGGACTGGCAAATGTTCGCTCTATCCGACCTAGCTACCAAGATTAATTAGTCGCCCGGGTACGGTCGCCTCTCGCGACGACTAAACTAACTGGTGGAATTACTAACGATTTATGAGTTACTCTTGCAATGGATTAACCCTAACTGGTTCCTACGAAAGGCACACTCCAATGAATAGGTTAATTGGTTGAATTGATGTTTTTAAGTAAGGCGAGCGTTCGCTTCTATCCTTTGCTTAACAAGAATCTAATCTAGGTGATCAATCCAGACAAGAAACATGAACAACGAAGAACAAATCAAACATGAAAGAGAAACTGATTGAACTTTGAATCTAATTACCGCCAATCCGGGACCGCTCTAAAGCCCTGGGTCACTTAGGGTTCATCTAATCTAAGCTCTTCAAGTTTAGCTACTCATAATGATAGCAGAAGAATCAAAGGCAACAAAGAAGATCATCATACAGAGGAAGAACAGATAAGAACTGAAAAACCTAATTATGACGACTCCGGCGAAGCTTCGATCTCCTGGATCTTCAACATTAAGCTCCGAGGTGGATGGATGGCGTCACGATCTCTCCACGGATCTTTGAACTCTCTAAACTCTATCTATCGACCCTAGAGTCGGCTGACTCTCAAAAGTCTGATTTGTGAATAGTTGTTGGAATTATCCCCCCCTCTGGCTGGCTGCAGCTACTTCTTTAAATAGGTAGAATTAGGGTTTGACGACTCTGCTTCTGAAAATAAGGAACTTTTCGGCGAAAACTTATAAAGTTTTTTCCGAAAACTTTAGTTCAAAGCCTTCTGTCAATTTCTTCATAACTTTTCGGTGAAAAATAGTTTTTGCCGAGAACTTTAGCTGGATTTTTGATGGATTTCATCTAGGATTTTCGGCGAAAACTTCCATAGTTTTCGCCGAAAACTTCAGTGTAAATCAGCTGACTTCGCCTGTGAGTTTCTGAAGGTATTTTCGCAGAAAACTATGTAATGTTTTCGGCGAAAACATTGTGTTGGGCAGTTGGATCTTCGGTTCTGACTCTAGTTTGATTTCTGGTTCGATTCTGGTTCACTCCTTGAGGTCTTGAATACGTCCGTGGCTACGTAAATGATGGCAAAAACCTGTGCTATCACAAAAACACTAGAAAACCATCAAATAGACCCAAAAAGGGGCCAAAGTTACCAAATCGGTAGGAAATAGAGTAGTTGAGTGAATATTCGCTATTCTACCCCTAAAACCACATTTCAAGCAAGGAAATGTCACTTAAATGAGGCTGAAAATCACGTCAAAACGAGTTTCATCAGGAAGCCTTGCTTTTCTTTTTTCTTAGCCTTTTGATCTTTTCTTAATGGCTTTTGATGGCCACCGATTTTCTTTGCCTTACAATGAAATAACAATACAAGGAATTGCAATAAAAGGGGAGTTTTCAAAGCTAATTTTCTGAAACGCAAGAAAAGTAAAGGATATGGATCCAAGTGTGAACGTGGAAACTTGGATAGGGGTTGGTCCTAGTGTTGAACCGAAGCTCTGATACCAACTGATGTGAACCGATGCAACCGTGGGCATACGACCCTTAAACACCACAAGCTGATCTCCTAGCACTCGTGAAGAACCTATGGAACAGGGGCGGATTAGGACTTTGACCCACTAGCTATAAAGAGCTAGGAACTAGAAGTATCAAGTCGAGGGCGCCACGCCAAGAGATGTATGCTCTTTATGATAAGCCAACCTTAAGCAATGAAACAACAAGCAAAGACTTGAAGGGAAAATAACATATGTTCTGAAAAAGGGGGTTTATTAATCAAAGGGCGTGTACAAGGGGTGGCCGGAGACCTTATTATATGGGGAGGGAACAAGCTCTCTTCCCTATTAGCTACTTCCTAGCTAGGAATAAAATAATCTAAATACTAATTAAGACATTTAAAAAGCCTTAACAATCCAAACTACAAAGGGAAAACTAGAAAGGAAAGTTAATAATGTCTTGGAATGCAAGGAAAATACTAAATAGGCAAAAATCTGGCAATCCGGGCAGCATCCGTGGCGCAAATCTTGGGCCGGCGGGCAGGAATTCTGACTCGGATTAGGCCTCCTTCTCGTGTCCTAGTCCTAGGAGGACTTAGGCCTGAGGACTTAGGATGTGGCAGCAAGTATCCCTGGCCCGGCTGGGAATGCTTGGCTCGGTAGGATTGCATGTATGGACCCGGATTGTGTATGAGCACTTCCCTACGTGGCTCCTCCTTTATTTCTCTTCCAAATGCAACGCCGTTTGTTGGAGCATGTTCTTGCGGCTTCAAGCTATCCAGGGCAACTGAATTTCCCAAAAGGCCCGAGCCAATTGCTGGCTCGGCCCTAAGTGCTCCTCTGTGGTGCCCGACACCGTACTCGGCGCCCAGGGCTGGCTGAGGTCTCGGCCTTCTCCATTTATGGCCAGGCCTTTGGCATTCTGCTTCGGCCAATTCTTCAGGAATCTCCTCAGAGGGTCTTCAAAGGCTGGGGTTGGTCCATGGCTCGTGGCAATTGGCCTAGGGCTTAGTGCTTGCATTTGGCCCGGTTTGGGGCTCGCTCCGGCGCCTGTCTCTGGGTGCCACCCTCTACTGGCCAGGTACTCTTGGGTCCTTCATTTGCTGTACTCCAAAAATGCTTCTAGGGGATCCCAGGGGTGGTCAGTTCTTTCCAGGGCTCGTGGGGATCGGTCCAAGGGTTATTAGGGCCCTTAGGCTCGGCCCTTGGTCCGGCTCAGGGCTCGGATCGGGTGCCTTGGCCAGTAACATGGCCTGGGGTGACCTCACTCTCATCCTGGCCTACTTTGCTGCTGGTGGGGGCCTGAGCCTATACTTGGTCACATACCTTGGCCTGTAGCAATGTTGGAGAGCTCTCCTTGGCCTTACACGTTTTTTGTAAGGCCCTAGGGTTCTTCCTTTGACTGGGGACCCTGGTGGGGTGTATGAGTACCTGTTGGCATTGCGGCAGCTATGGAGGATCACATCACTTGGCTACTCGATTCTGGTTCGTTCTATCATATGATAGGAAATTCATCTCTTTTGGCCTCTCTTCATAAGACTAAATTAGTTGGAGTGCAAGTGGATAATCGTGCATTGATAAAGGTGTATGGAATGAGTGATGCTATATCTAAGGATGTTTCACTGCCAAATATGTTACATGTACCTTCCCTCTTCCCAAATTTAGTTTATGTGGGTCAGTTGACGGATGACAATTGTGTTGTCTCTTTTTCTCCTTCTGGTTGTTTGGTACAGGACAACCACCAAGAAGATAATAGGGATGAGAAGGAAGGACGGTAGAAGTGTTATCTTGACATCGTTGGCAGATTCTCAGAGATGTTTGAAGTCATGATGACACACATTTGACGTGATTATCAGCCTCATTTAAGTGACATTTCCCTGCTTGAGACACAGTTTTTAGGGTAGTTTAGGGTGTTTCCACTCGATTGCTCTATTTCTTACCGTTTGGGTTACTTTGGCCCGTTATGGGTCAGTTTGATGTGTTTTCTAGTGTGTTTGTAAATGAAAAGGTTTTTGCCATCAATAAGGTAACCACGGACTTGCTCAGGAAGCAAGGGAACCTCAAAGAATTTCCCAAAATTGATCCAGAAATCAAACAAGTCAGAAACCAGCACTGCCCCTACCAACACTGGAGTTCTCGGCGAGATCTTCCATAGTTCTCGCCGAGGACTTTGAGCACAGAACTTCCAGGAGAATTAAAGAAGAAGTTTTCAGCAAGAACTTTCATAGTTCTCACGGAATAGTTTTGCAAACAGGAGAAGCAGAAGCCATCTAACAAAAGTTCTCGGCGAGAACTTTCAATGTTCTCCGCCGAGAAGTCCTCTCTTTTCCAGCGCACATATGGACAATCCCTGTTTAAGAAAACTGGTGACTTCATTCAGGGATATACTTTTTCCACAGATTAATTTCCTGACTTAACAGTTCGAGAGAGAGTTGAGAGCATTCTCGGAGTTCCCGGAGAGATCGTGACGCCATCTTCCCACCTCGGAGTGCTCAGATCTAGGAGTTGAAGATTCAAAAGATTGAAGCTTCTCGGTTTCATCAAATTAGGTTTAATAGTTCTTCTCTGTTCTTCCAACCTGAGATGTATTCCTTGATTGTTTTCATTTCTCTTGTTTTGAATATGAGTAGCTAAACTCATAGAGCATAGATTAGATGAACCCTAAGTGACCCGGGCTTTAAAGCCGTAACAGATCGACGGTAATTAAATTAAGATTCAGACAGTTTCTCTTGCATGTTTGGTTTGTTCTTCGTTGTCTGTGTTTCTTTTCTAGCTTGATCACGTAGACTAGATTCTTGTTAAGCTGAGGATAGAGCGAATGTTCGCCTCACTTTAAAAAACCAAATCAACAATTAACCTATTCATTGGAGTGTGCCTTTCGTAGGAACCAGTTAGGGTTAATCCACTGCTACAGTAACTCATGAATCACTAGTAATTGCGCCAGTTAGTTTTCCATTGCAGAAGCGAACGCATGGACGGTAATTAATCTTGGGAGTTGGATCGAATAGAGCGAACGTTCGCCAGTCTTACACCTAAGGGTCAGGAGTTATGGTGGTGTCTGAGAACTGAATGAATCGGGATTGAAAACCACTGGTCTTGTGATCGCCAATGTTCTGGTGATCTTAGGGGATTCGAAGTCTAAGCTTGTCTGTCGTCTTGTCAAGTCAATCGACCTTTCAATTTTTCTTTTGTTTTCTTTTCAAATTTTTTTGCCTTATAGATTAGAAGACGTGGAACTCACACCACGCACAACTTGTGTAAACCTGAATAGTTTGTCAATTCATTTGAGTAGACAATTTGTCGAGACCCGTGGAATACGATTTGCCTTGCTACTTAGCTCGATAGTATTTGATCGCTGTTTTACAGCACATCAAGTCACCTCAAGGAATGTTTTTTCTGTTTTTGATTCAGATTCAAGTTGGTATAAGAATAAGTCGGCTAGAATATGGGAATTATGTCACGGTCGGTTGGGTCAACCTCATAGCTCTAGGCTACGACTCATGTTTGATTCTCATTTGTTACTAGACAAGTTAAATTTCAAAGACGTTGATCACTATATTTTGGATTGTATTCATTGCATTGGTGCAAAGGCCAGCAAGTTGTCTTTTCCATCTAGTACTGCTACAATCTCTTCTCCATTTGATCTCATGCATACCGATTTATGGGGACCAGCACCTGTTACCTCAAGATTGGGCTATCAATATTTTGTATTGTTTGTTGTCAGGCAACACGATTCACTTGGGTATCTTTCTTATGTCTTGAATCGGATCTTCTCACTATTGCAAAGGAGTTTGTTACTATGGTACAAACTCAATTTCACAAGACAATTAAGGTCTTCAAGTCTGATCCAGGGGGGTTCATTATAATTCTCATGCTCTTCATGAGTTCTATAAGAGACATGGAATTTATTCCAACAATCATGTACAGGATTTTCCAAATAGAACGGTTTGGTCGAACGGAACGAGATGTTCTTGAACTTGCACGGGTGCTGCTTCTTCAGTCATTGGCACCTTGGCCATTTTGGCCAGAGGTCGTTAACATGGTAGTATGTTTGATTAGCCGGCATATTACTACCACTCTTACGAACAAGTCTCCATATCTCACTTTGTACGGAAAACATCCCGACTATACTTGTCTTCATATGTTTGGCTATACATGCTTGTTTTACTCCCACGACGTGAGCGAACGAAATAACGTCCAAGGTTGCTCGATGTGCGTTCATGTGATATTCTAATACACATAAGGGGTATGTATGTTATGATGCTACTGCTAGACGGATGAGGGTGGCATATCATGTTTTCTTCCGCGAACACAAGTTTTAATACTTGAGTTCTTCTCCTCCTACGGCTACATCGTCCTCCATTCTTGATCTTGCAACATTATTCATATGTTGGATGATAAGGATTCCTCTCTGAACCAACCAGTTGGATTACATAATTTACAAGACCCTATGGATTCTTCAGATGATGGTATTTCATCTCATGCTAGCACCGCATTTGAATATTCTGCATCGTCCCTCCGAATCAACCCCATCTCCTTCTGGTATTTCTACTCCTCCTGTTCTCCGCTCCTAGTGATCGAACACTTGTCAACATCCGTCATATCATCATGACTACGTTGCATATGGTATTACTCATCAAATCATACAAGGAAGCTGCTACTAATCCTCATTGGATTCGTGCAATGGGCGACAAACCCCAAGCTTTAGAGGGGAATCAAACGTGGACTCTAGCTGCATGACCACCTGACACGTCGATTATTGGTAGTCGGTGTGTGTACACGGTAAATACAATTCGGATGGGACATTAGATCGATACAAGGCTAGCCTTGTTGCACAAGAACAAGGTATCGATTACGACGAAACTTTTGCCCCGATAACCGAAAGGCAGATAGTCTACACACTGTTAGCTGTGGCCGCTCAAAAACATTGGTCTCCCAAATGGATGTCAAAAATGCCTTCTTGCACTGGCAACTCAAGGAGATGGTTTACATGCCTCTTCCACCGGTATATCCAATTCGGGATCGAGGGTTAGTGTGTCATCTTCATTAATATTTATATGGTTTAAAGCAGGCACCAAGAGCATGGTTTGAGAAATTTCAAACACTACAAAAAATAGACATATGGCATCGGTTAGACTGGGTTTTTAGCGTCGGTCATAACCGACGCTAAATACAGGTTGCATCGGTTGATCAAACCGACGCGAATAATGGTGACGCTAAATGTTAGCATCGGTCAAAACTACAACCAACGCCAAATAACACTCAACCGACGCAGTTTCGACCCAGCAACCCACAGATTGGTTAACTGGTTGGGGGGTCTAGGGTTTTTTAGCGTCGGTCATGTCCGACACAATATACTATCGACCGACGCAAACTGTTAATGTCGACGCTAAATTATGGGTCCATTTAGCGTCGGTTATGACCGACGCTAAATGTTATTGACCGACGCAATTTACAGATTACAGGTCACCTATTTTTCTACTTTCTTATCATTCTCATACTCTTCTAGTGCCAAAACCTGCTAACAAAGCACATTTTTCGCTATTCCATTTTCATGACAAACCATCACAAACGGGAAATCTAAAACTAAATTTTACTAAAACAACTAATATACCGATAAAACATTCAACATATGTAAATAACATCCATGCAAAACTAAATAAGCAACAAAACTTAATCTAAGTGTTTAGTCCTATCTACTCATCATCGGTGTCATCCTCCTCATCATCGGTCTCATCCTCATCATCATCGGTCTCATACAACCCCTCATCCTCGTCTGCATGATCATTTGGGCTCATCTTCTCCTTCCCCTTCCCCGTCCTCGTGGATGATGAACCTCCATCTGCAACCAACTGGCTGAGGAATAGAACCTCAGCCTCCAGCCCGCTCAGTCGTTGAACCTCAGCCTCCAGCGTCCTCATACGATCCTCAGCAGGACAAAGACCAAAGACATGAGTAGTAGTACCTGAACTACTACTCTGACTGGCTCCACCACGCTTCTTACTCATATTAACCTACATGGAAAGTACAGATAATTAGAAAATTACTATTTAAATGTTAGTTTAAAACAATTTCCAAGTATATACCACAATACATACCATAGAGGGGGTGACACTAGATCCGAGCCCGCGAACCCGACCAATATGCTCTTTCGGATAGACCAGGCCTAGTGCATCGTTCACTGAAGGCTCTATTGGGACAGAGGGATCATGGGTGTACTCTAGAATTTCAGGCTACACATTGAAATGAAAAGAAAAAAAATTAAAAACCCCTAATCTGATTAGATACACACCACTTCAGATAGATGAAATAGGACTTACCACTTTAGGATCGGTGTAAGTGTTTTCCTTCCTCGTGTGAGTGATAGCATACAACTCACCTCTAGATGGCACCCTACCCGTTCTTTTGCCTACTTATGCACGAACTAAACATGTTTAGTAACTTTCTATAAACATAAAGACATAAATAACTAGCAATTAAATCTGGATTATTACCAACTCAAACCCTCTAACCCGCAGCTTCTTCGAACCTCCAGTGTGGGGTGACTTATGGCTCCTCTTAGCGGCAGAGTTCTTGCGAGCCAACTCCTGTAATTTGAACAATCAATCCATATCAGTATTGCAACATAATCGAAGTCATAAAATACTTTTAACTCATTTCCAATTTCAACTCTACTTACCACTATATACGGCCGTAGTCTCAGATCCACGAACTGTGCCCACATAGGAGCAGGGATCCTAGACGGCTTGTGCTCTAGTGCCCACACCCTCGTAGGCACCACAAACTCTATCCTATCGAACTCCTCGCCAGCGGCTTCAACATCCTTCTTCATCTTTGCCTTAAGCGTGTTAACCGCATGTCCGGTCCACAATTTGGTTTTGAAGTCCCGCCACTTCTTGTTAGTATCTGTCAAGATGTAAGAACTGGCCCATGATTTCATCTCTAGCGGCTCAGTCACGATACATCGCTACATCAAATTCAGTATCAATTCATTAATAGTATTCAACTCAAACTAATTGACTAAAGGTTAACAATTTTAGAGTTTATCACTTACCCATACAATCTCCATCAAATCATTCTTCTCTTGATCTATTACTTTCTCCCACGACTCGTAGGTAATCGGAATGTAGTTGTGATCCTTAGCCAGCGCGCCTAAGAACCCGCCCAACAAAGATGCTGGACCAATACCCTCAGGTCCTAGGCGGCTAAAAGGGATGACAACCTTCTTACCATCTCGAAGGCGGCTCAACAACTGGCTCCTGGAGACCTCATCTACAGTCTTAACTCCAGCAGGATCAACTAGCTCAACCTCCCACTTATCTCTATGTGCAGAATCCATGTCTGCATAACAAAAACAAACCGAATTAGGTCAAACATGCAATCATTATCTTGAGCATCGTTTCAAGCAAAGTAAGCACTACAAAAAACGGACCATTTAACAGCGGCAGATTTGGCATTTAACAGCGGCCATGCCCGCTGTTAAAATACTTTAACAGCGGCCACACGCCGCTGTTAATTGTCCAATGGGAAATGTAATTAACAGCGGTAAAATGTGGCCGCGGTTAAATGAAATATTTTAACGGCGGCCATAGGCCGCTGTTAAATGATGTCGTCGAATAAAGTAATAGCCGGAGCTCCGGCGATTGAGCTGGAACTCCGACAACAGTCAACACGGCCGTCCGCCGCCACCACCTCTTCCTCCTCCTCTTCCTTTTCTTCTTCCTCCTTCTTCTTCTCTTCCTCCTCTTCCTCTTCTTCCTCATCCTCCTCCTCCTCATCCTCCTCCTCTTCCTCGACGCGGCCGTCCGCCGCCGCTTCTTCTGAATTCTGACGAGGAGGAAAGTCGCCGCCGCCGCTGAAGAAGAAGAAGAAGAAGAGGAAAGCCACCGCCGCCCTTCCTCTGAATTCCAACGAGGAGGAAAAGAAGAAGAAGAAGAAGAGGAAAGCCATCGCCGCCGCTTCCTCTAAATTTCGACGAGGAGGAGAAGAAGAAGAAGAAGAAGAAAGTCGCCGCAACCGCTTCCTCTGAATTTCGACGATTCTTTATGGGAAGAAGATCGAAAAAGGATGGTAAGATCGACGGAGAGAGTTGAGAAATTGGACCAGAAAAGGAGAAAGACGCGGAGGAGGTTTCGACGGCTGAGATTGCGAGATTTGTGTTTCTTTAGTTTAATCCGAGGGCTGAAAAGAGCGATCAGCGTGAAATAATTTAACAGCGGCCTGTGGCCGCTGTTAAACCTTATAATTTAACAGCGACTTCAGGCCGCTGTTAAATTACCACGACTTTTTCAATTTAACAGCGGCCCTTGTCTGGCCGCTGTTAACCTTCCGCGGTTAAATGGTCTTTTTCTTGTAGTGAAGAGTGACCCATTGATGTGCAAGAATTAACTCACAACAATCAAGGTCGTATTTCCACGAGGGCTCTCTCAATTGCCATTACTCACACGATTCATGGACGGTCTATTCATTTAAAGTTGGTTTTGGTTTAAACAAGGATAAGTCAAAATCATAAATGAACAAGGAAAAACTAAACAAAGCAAGTTGAGGGTAAAATAAGAGAGAAGTAGGTTAGCTTAGCAAGGGGTTTCTCCAATCTCAAGGATCATGAAAGCTGGATTGAATCTCAAACAACGATATATACATGGATTACCAAGCAATTCACTCAAGTAGAATCAATGAACTCTCGCACAATTGACTCTCTACTCCTAGACCAAATGCACCATGCTTTCGCTATGTGAACAAAGGGAATGGACTGCTTTACCTAGCTCAATGAAATGCTCAACACTTGATCTCTATGCTAACATTCATCCAACACAAGGCAAATGATGCAAGACACTCTCATGCCAAGCATATAACACTAGTCTAGCAATCGAAGGGTCTTTCAACATTCAAATGACTGAAAACTAAATGCACACCAAGTGTTCGACAAACTGTCAACAAGGAAAACAAGCTCAAAATGGTTGCAATTGCATAATCCAATCTCTTAAATCATTCAATTACAATCCAAACACCTTAGATCAACATCAATCAATCATTCTCATGTATTGAAAGACATAGACAATGTACCAAAAGAAAAAGTCAAGCTCTCATGGACAACAAGCACAAGGTCTAGGATCATCATCTTACACAAATGGGTATGAGAAACTCAATCCATACAATCAATCACCTATCCTAGCATGATCCTCCCCCCACTAAACTAAACCATAGGTTTAGCCTAGCATAACCATGGAAGAAACCTGAAATTGAGGAGAGGAGATCATCCTTGTTTCCATGGAGGATCTTGCAACTTGGCTCTTCAAGCTTCAATCCAAGGTATGGCTCCTTCTTTCTAGATGATTTTCACTTATCTCTTGGGTTGAGATGGAGGATGATTATGGTTGATGATAGGAGAGGAGGAATCGGCAATTGGGAGTTGAGAGAAGGGAATGTCGAGTGTTGTGAATTGCTGAATAATGAATTCTACCCAAAATTCTGCCCAATGTTGCCTTAAATAGTCCGCAGACCTAGTACAGAGTTTTCGGCGAAAACTCTAGAAGCCAAAAACTTCTTCAAAATTCAGCTCCAGAATTCCGGAAACCTCCTGTTTGCAAATGGACAAGAGTTCTCGGCGAGAACATAGAGTTCTCGCCGAAAACTTCTTTACCAAAGTTGCATTTTTCTTGATCTTGGAACAGTCATATCTCCTTCGTCCTAGCTCTGATTGACCTCCCAATTGCTCCTACGTGCTCCTTGTCATCTGTACCTCGAAGCCATAACCTAAAAATGCACGAAGAAACATCAAATAGACCACGAATTTGGCTAAAAAATTGGCAACCAAACAACAAATAGATACTTTGCACGAAACTTCAATAATAACACATAAGTCATGACATTTCGAGATCAAAACGGGATATTCTTGGACTAAACACAGGCCTAAAAATGCATGGAAAATAGTCACATCACCCATCTCTCTTCATACAAAACTCGGTTCGAGGTATTACAGTGCTCTCATCTATGTCGATGACATGATAATTATTGGAGATGATCTTCATGGAATTGTTGCTATAAAAACAGCATTGAAAAAAATATTAGTATGAAGGATCTTGCTCACTTGGCGTATTTTTTGGGATTGGAGGTGCAACATTCTACTCATGGTATTTTTGTGTGCTAGAAAAATGTATAGATTATCTCCTTGAGTGTGTGCCTTGCAGTCTCTACTAGTTGTCACTAGTTTCTCGCTAACAAATTGATGTGCCAAGACCATCATTAATTTTGGGGGAGTCCTTTAATATAATGTAAGTAATATTTTATTTATATTAAATTATATTGGTAGGTAGTTGGCCTGTGTATTTAAAGACTGTGGCTTGGGTTAGAAAGGAAGACTCTTCTTTTCGTTGTACTCCGTGGAGTAGCCGGCTAATCATCGGTGAACCACGTTATATCTTGTCTCATTTCCTTTGTTCTATATCCACGCTAACCAGTGAAAACATCGAACACGGCTTGGTCCTCCTCATCTCCTAATTTGAGATTTCACCCGATTTTATGATACAGTTATAGGACAACCTAACCCAAAATTTTCCATCGCATTCTTCACCGCAAACCCAAACATCTTAACATCCATTCTTTATGTGGGGCGACATACCAACGACTTGCCAAACAAGCTCTTCGGGAAGGTATCATCAAAGTCTATCAGTATCCCAAGTGCATGATTCTTTGATAACCTCGTTAACCGTAACATCTGAATCAAACTACGGGAAATTGACCCATCGGCCTATCTAGAACAGGGTACATTTCCCATCACAAAGACTCGACTGTGAACCTTTGATCATATAAGGCCAAACTTTTAAGATAATGGAGAGAGGTGACGTGGTGTAAAACCTATTTCGGAATCTCTAAAATATTTTCCCTCGAGGACTTCGACCCAAAGTTTGTCCTATCGTTGGATATATGATAATTGCTAGGCTTCTCATATATGCCATATTCATGTGTCTAGTAACCCTAAGTGATGTGATCCTGGCCACCAAGCCTAACTTGGACACAACTAATGTCGATCCGGCCCCAGCAATGATGCCGGGCCGAGACTACATCAGGCCCAGACCTACGCCAACACCACCATAGAGCCTAGAAGAGCCCAAGTCCCAGAGCCAAAAGATGCCCCTGGGAGGATGCTGATCCTCACCCAGGCACTGATGCCAGCCCCTGTTCCATGCAAAGTCAGGTGCATGACCTGCCAGGAGCTGATGCTGATACCAAGCCCAGACCCGGACCCCGGGCCTAGCCTAGCACCCAGCCTAGGTCCTAGAACGACTCCTACGAGCCCCAGATCCCAACTAGCACTGAAAGACACTCAAGGGGCATACCTGAAAGCCTGGCCCAGACAGAATTGAAGAATACCCCAAGCTGAGCCTGCCACAGGTAATGGGCCACTATCCGGGCACTACGCCGGAGCGATTTGGGCCCAGCCAACAATTGGCCCATGCCTTTTGGGATTTTCCAAAGGAATTGGAATTCTTATGGCCCCAAGATGAACATCCAACAAATGGTGCTGAATTTGGAGAAGAATTGACGGAGATAGAGCTAGGCCAAGTCCTAGTAAAGCATGGATGGAGCATTAAAGAGCACAACATGGATGCTGATCTGAGGAAGCCCATGCTAGGATCCGTGATCAGGCCACCACCTGAGCCTGATCCAAGAGGAGATAAAGGAGGATAATCCAGCCAATGAGAAGGGCTAAGAGGCTAGCCAATGGCCAAGCAGCTACGGATTAAAGCTAAATTAAGAAAATGCCAAAGCTAGATTTCTGGACAGATTCAAAGCCCGACAAAGATTGAAGAATATGGTCTACCTGCAGACAGAAATTGGGCTGATGTCCAACATGAAAGTTGTAGCACATGGAGTCTAATAGTTATATGCAAAAGGGCTTAATTTTACGAATTTTTTTGGTATTTATTTGGCTACTATTTCTAGAACCCGTTTCAGCTATTTTTGGGAAAAACTTGGCTCCCAAGTTTGGAGTTCTTGTTTAGGAAGAATACTTACCTTTCTAAGATTGTAAATCTGAACTGTACTTCCTTTTTAGGGTAGATTAGGATTAGCTTAGGTCCTCTTTATTATTCTAAATAGGACTCTTTTTATTATTTCTTTATTAGGTTAGGAAGTAGTTATTTAGGAGGATTAGGAGAGCTTGTTCCCTATATCCTCCCTATAAATTGAGGCCTTCGCCTCTCTCGTAAAGACATGCCTTTGAATCAATAAACTCTTAAACTTTGGTTTCTTCTTGCATTATATGCAATTCTCTTTTCGACCTTCATGGAATTGATTATCGTCTAGACCGGCTTATCATCATGAGCATTCATCTCTTAAAGTGGCGCCGTCGACTTGATACTTGTGGTTCCTAGCTCCTTTATAGCTAGTGGGTCAAATTCCTCTCTCCACCCCAGTTTCCATAGGTTCATCTCGTTGCTAGGAGCATTAGCTTGCGGTGGTTAGGGTTGTCTGCCCACGGTTGTGGCAGTTCACATCACTAAGGCCAAGCCCCCAAGCTTTTTCGGGGTGCATATTTTTTCCCAAGAACCAAATTTAGTCGGGGCCCTAGCCCCCGACAATGACATGGCTTTGTTGTGGGCCAGACCCCTGACTATATTTGTCTTGGGCTATACGCCCCCGACCATTGTTGGCAAGCCCCCGACTATAATTGTCGGGGACCAAATGCCCCTGACAAATGGCCCCCGACTATAAGCTATTTTGTTGTAGTGAGATTAAGTGAACCTTTTTTCCTTATTTTGTCTTTCCCCAAACAAAATCACGATTTCATCAATTGATGGATAGCACACTTTGTTTCATTTCGTAGGCTAGGATAACCTAGAACACTTATTATGTTAGGGTCACATGACCAGCCAGTGAGAGGGCTCTAGCTTTCCATCCTGAGAGCTTAGATTCGATCATATCCAAGATATCTTGATAAGTTTAATTCGTCACCTTACTGTGTAGGATCGGTACTCCAAGGTATCTACCTAGGTCTTGTGTCATTGGGATACTAATCATACGTGAGAGGGAATGGCTAGTTCGCCGGTCAATATTCTTAGAAAAGAACACCACTGATTTGTAACACCCACCTCGAACCAACAGAGTTTACCATGGTTATACCAAGATTGAGTATTACCATAGAACCAAGATAATGGAAATATAAAACAATTAAACTAGAGAAAAAGTCAAATCCAATAGGTGGCCCAACATCAGGATCGGGTCAGTTTCGGTCATCGATGGTCTGGCGCCCAACGATGGGTAAACAACTACCCCCATCGGTCACTCCACCTGCAAAAGGTAGCTTTGTGTGGCGTGCAAAATTAAGAAACAAACAAGGCTAGCTTGGTGGGAAAATTCAGCAGCGAGGGGGGGGGGAGGAGGAAGGAACTAGTCCTTCGGCCCAGTTGTGATTCCACAACAGCGTAGGAAGAGGGAGAAGGCAGACGGGCTTGGTCCATTTTTGTTGTAAACAGAGGAAAATTGGAGAGAGGAGGGCCCGATCCCATGTCGGCTTTGAACGGGATTAAGGTGTGAAGGGCTTTGGGGGGCAGTATAGTTTTTTAGGGAGAGAAGTAGAAGGGAACTCCTTAGTTGGCGGCGAATGAACTTCGAGGGAGCACAGAGACGGCAATGGGAGAAGGGAAATAGAGCACGAACGTCAGCTCTTGATTGCGACTAGAGCTCGGAAGACGACAAGCAAGGGTTGGACAATGGTAGAGGGAGGATGGACGTCAGCCCAAAATCTAAGAACGATCGGTGGTCATGAATGCATGTTCCAAGGTGGTTGGAACGGGCAGTGGCGGCGACGGATTGTTACCGGTGGTCAGAGACTCACCGGGGAAGGAGGACCGGTTTGGTCATGACCCGAAGTTGATTGACCTTCCTGTTCATTTTAGAAAGTTAAGTGGTTGAGTTGTGGTTTCCTTAAATCTGTGGGTCTTGTTGGAAGTTTGACAATAAGGGTTTGTTTGGCAGTGTGGTTTGGGGGCTTCAGTTAGCAATTCAGAGTTTTAGCCTTAACTTCTTCGTTACAATTCCGTTTGATGAATAGTCAGAACCAATGGAATCAGGATGACGAGATGGATGTTCTTAGATAGAATTCAGGGGCTTATTTTAGGCTAAGGTGAGGGTTTAGCGTCAATAGTTGTGATTGGTAACGTGAGAAGTTGTAATCGGACTTAGATGAAATTAGGGATTACATGAAAATGAAAGGGATTAAAATGGGATTAATTCTCTATGTTTGTCTATTAGTTATTTGAAATGCCTTGTTGTGTGTTTGGGGACGATGAAAAAATGAATTGACTAATGAATCTGAATTAGAAATGAGAGATAGGATGATGTGGGGTCGAGGGTGTTTCGGTATATGTATATGCTATTGTCAGTTGTGGTTGCAGGATGATGAGCCTGCCAATGTGGGGTTGTCTTATGAATGACGAACATGAGGGTAACCCTAGACTTGCGACATGGTTACCTCTGTATATCTCTTGCAGGTGGGGTGGTCGGCAAGCTAGCAGTTTACCCTTGTTGTGTAAAGTTGTGGATTGTGGATGGATGTAAATTATGGAAAGTGAATGAGATGTGATGACTATTGATGTTGACAATGTGTGATGTTGGTAATTGTACGATGAACGAGGAATTATGAATTATGAATTGGTATTAAAAGATTGATGTGATTTTGAAATGATAGAACCGGAAGGAGCATGTACTACTCCCAAATTGTCACTTCTCCTGGAAGAGTGAGGTGAGGTCACGCCTCCTAGAAGAGTGTGTGATCTGTGTAATGATGTGATTGTGAATTTGGCCATGAATCCTTATTCTGTGGTTGAGGATGTGTCTTTGGGACCCCTTCTGCGATTAGGGGTGCGTTAGTGAGCCGGCACGGGATAACTCCTTGGCGCCTAATAAACTCACCTAGTGAAATGAAATGTAAATTGTGTGTGTGTGTGATGATTGTAATTGCAAGTTGCCATGTGACGTGTTGCTGGACTGTATGGATGTTAATATCTTTTATAATGTTACTGATATTGTGGATCATGAATGTTGAACTAAGAACTGCACCTACGTGAACACCTAGAATGCTTTAGGTTAATAAACTAGTTAAGGCTGAGTCTGGTACACTGTTAGTGTTCTGTGCGAAGTTTGGAATCGCTCCTTTTGGTTAGGTTCGACTCATCGTTAAGCCCAATGGGTTCACTCAACTTTATTAGGAAACTGATCCCCTTCTAGTCCCTCTTTTGAGTTAGAAGTAGGAGCTGAGCTTGGAGGTAGCATATGGCCGAAAGATGGTGACTGAGGACTTAGAAGATGTTTTTGGGTATTTTATTCAGTTGATGTTTTCGAGATTTTGGAATCATTTATGTTGAGTAATAAAATTTAAACTGAAATTGTATCTTAGTTTTGGTTTTGAATTATGGAAGCTTCCGCTTAGCGTTGTTCTATTTTATTTTACTGTGATTTAATGAAATTCTCCTAGTTTTGAATTTGTACTTTAACTTGTGACACCTGATTCGCAGTCTAACTAATGGGTTCGACCCGGACAATTCGAGATGGGTGTTACAGATCCTTCTTTGGGATCATCCTCCTACAACCATAACTGACAATTAAAGAAATGCATAAACATGATCAAAACCCGTTCATCGTATCAGTCTTTTCTACTTGTGATCTATTACTTTACTAATTCCGTCATCACAATCTAACATACAACAACTCATCACAATTAACCAAACATCAAACACAGTTTTCCCCAATTTTACTATCTCCAGTTTCATGCAAATCCATAATTTAATCTATGTTAGATTGGAACTCCTCACATTACTCATCTTGTTCTATCGAAGTTAAGCCCTCACCTGGAACATAAGATGATGCTCTAATTGTCTTCTAGATCCACAGATGAAACGATTTCCCTTTGAAAAAACGTGGCTCTTTCCCTTCTGATCGACAACACTCAGCAGCAACCCATCCCAAACGGAGACTAACAATCTCTTCTTATTGTCGCCCAGGAATTCATAGGAAGATATGACGACTAAATCGGATTTGACCTCAATGACATTGATTTCAATATCCCCATCACCGGAACTCGAGTCTCAAATCATTCGGTTGGGTGGGGATGTTACATGATTTGTCTTTGTCAAAATCCTGCCCTGAGGCATTATAAAAACCATCAAGCGTATGTATGCTAACTTTTGCATGTTCATGAGAACCTTTTGCAAAAAGGATAAGATAGGGAGATCGACTTTCAATCACCTGCTTATACCAACGTCTCGATAGCATGATTTAGCCTCTCTATGCATAGGGTGAACAATAAGGGAGAGAGGACTTCTCTATATAATCCCTCGTTGTGGTAAAAACTCATTTGTTAGTGCATCATTCTAAAGAACTCGAAAGTGGGCTGGTCGGACACACTACATGGTTAGATTAGTTGCATTTGTTTTCAGTCCTATTCCCATAAGAAAATCTTCAAGAAAACCACATCAGACTCTATCATAAGCCTTCGCCAAATAAACTTTTAGAACCATCCTCTTTTTCTGACCTTTATCCCCTTCCATTGAGTGAAATTGGAGAATGATAATATTATCTGCAATAAGTCTACCCGACATGAAGCTCGTTTGTGTCAAGGTAAGAAGTTTGTTCATATGGGGTCGGAATTTAGCAATCAAGCATTTTGTTATGACTTTATAAGTCACATTACACAAACTAAGGTGACAAAATTTATGAAAGGTTTTGGGTTTAGCCGTTTGGGAATAAGGACCAGAATAGTCTCATTAAACTCATTGACCGATTGTGGATTTGTGAAGCAAGCTTGGATGAAATCAACTAGACTCTACCCTACCATCTCTATTTTTTGTGTGGAAAATATGGGTTGAAATTCATCGATCTTGAGAGCTTTAAGACCTTCATTCATCCCACAACAACTTGCAACTCATTTAGTAGTGGGACACAGGCAATCCCACCAGCAGCTGACCTATAGAGGGGAGAGAATCTGCTTGGAGGCCCATTCCACCTACTAACACTCTACAACCCCTTAACACACTACTAACCCTTACAGAAGTTCCCAAAGGAGTTCTCACACCCCCAACTAGTCCCCAAACTACTACCTTCTACACACAAAACTACTCAAGCATTTTTTAGAAATAAAGGAGTGGGACGAACCTGAATCAAAAAAGGCATAAACAGAAAGATCAAAGATGGAGATCATACCGGTCACCACGTCGTTCGCATTCTCTGTTGTACCCTTGGTAAGAGCATATAGCCTCCATTGATCTCCCCCCAGCTCCAACAGGTGTAACATTAGCTCCCGTTCCTCTACCAGCACCCAAAGTACCTGTAACATCCCCGCCCAACCGAACGGTTTGGAACTTGAGTTTGAGTGTTTGAGACGTTGGAAACAATGTTCTTCAGGCCCCATCGAAGTCCGGGACGTTCATGGTTGAGTCCGGTCAAAATTACAAGCGAGTACGTAAAAATTCGTCAAGGTGGGAAGACTGTGATACATGGCCATGTATCAGCAATACACGCCGTGTATCATGATACACGCCGTGTATCATAACTTCCCCTTCTTTCTCTTTCCCCGAAAATCCCTTTGACGAACCAAAAAACCCCGCTTAGCTTCAATTCTTGCTTCCAGGAGTTGTAGAGCTCTGATCTGCAATCCGTTTCTTACTATGCGTTTGTGGTAACGAGAGGAAGAGATCGCATGTTGTGGTTCTGGGTAATTAGGATTTATGCGCTGTCAGTGGCAGAAGGAAGAAGCTACATTTTTGGAGCTGTAGAGCTTGGCTGTTCGGGTTTCTAGAAGCGTTTAAAGCCTCATCTTCTTGTCAGGTGAGGGTTTAGCGTATGATAGGTAGTATGGTCGGAGTGAGGAGTTGCAATTCAGACTTAGAAGAATGTAGGGCTTTGCATGAAATTGAAAGAGAGTAAAAGGGGAAAACTGTCCTGCAATTGACTGTTCTGTGAAATATGTTGTTTGATGATTGTTGGATGTTTGTTAATTGATGGATTGGTTGATGATTGTGGGCTGTTTGTGTTGTGTTGAGATTGGGGAAATGATTAACATTGATGATTAATGGATCGGACTTAGTAATGAGTGTAGGAGGGTCAGGATGTGATTCTGTATCTATACCTTGTGCTGTCAGTTGTGGTTGCAGGAGGGTGGTCCTACCAATGTGGGGTCGCCCTAATCAATGAAGAACAGGTGGATGGCCCTACCAATGTGGTGTCATCCTATGAAGGATGTACAGGAGGATAACCCTAAGACTCATGACATGGCCATCCTTGTACTTGCAGGTGGGGGTGGCCGGTGAGCTAGCAGTTTACCCTTAAATTGTTTGTGTTTTATGTGGATCGTTGAATGAAATGGATTGTGATTGTAAGTGTAATGTCCGATGAAATGATGCCATATGTAGTTGGATAACTTGATGTTATGTGTTGTTGGATGACTTGGTGTTATGTGCTGTTTGGGTGGAAGTGGTGCTAGGTCGAATGGGGGTTGATAATTGATAGCGATATAAAATTATGATATAGAGTTATGGCATAGAATTGGATAAGAGAATTGGGTGGTGTGATTACATGAATGGTTGGAGTGGTGTTATGCGATGGCTTGGGTGGAATTGAGGTTGTGTGTGAATGTGGTTGTTAATGTGTTTAGGGTGGTAGAATTATGACTTAGAATTGGCTAATAGAATTGGTAAGGGAATTTGTACGTGGAATTGGACAATGGAATTGGTATGTGGAATTGGCTAATGGAATTGGACAATGGAATTGGTACCTGGAATTGGCTAGAGGAATTGGGACTTGGTTGATTGATTGGAATTGCATTGTTGATGTGTGTAATTCATTTGGATTGTGATATGTGGATTGAGGTTTGGAATTAGATTAATGTTGAAACTGATGGTGGAACTGTTGATGGTCTTGATGATGTGAATTGGATGGAATTGAGGAGGAATTGATGAATGAAATTGGTAGATGAATTGATTGATGTGATTGAATGAAATGTTAGAATCGGAAGGAGCCTATACTGCACCCTAATTGTCACCTCTCCTAGAAGAAAGGGGTGCGGTCACGCCTCCTGGAAGAGTGGCGTTGATGACACTCGATTTGACGTGATTATCAGCCTCATTTAAGAGACATTTCCTTGCTTTAGACACGGTTTTTAGGGAAGAATAGTGAATATTCACTCAACTGCTCAATCTCATGCCTTTTGTGTTACCTTGGCTCGTTTCGGGTCTATTTGATGGTTTTCTAGTGTTTTCATGTTAGCACAGGTGTTTGCCATCAAATACGGTAGCCAAGGACGTGTCTAAGGCATTGGAACCCCAAAGAATCGCACCCGAATCAACCAGAGAAATCATTCAAGTCAAGAGAAATCCTGCCCTACTTTACACACATATTTTGGGTGAAAATCTCCTTGAGTTTTCGCCGAAAACTCAAGAAGGAATGGCAGTCCCTCACAATGATAAGTTTTCGGTGAAAACCCTAAAGTTTTCACTGAGAACTCAAAACTATTCAGAACAGGAGAAACAGACGGAGCAAGTCAACATTTCAACCGAAGTTTTCACCAAAAACTTCCCCATATTTTCGGCGAAAATGCAAGTGAAAATCAGGCTATCCGCGGTTAGGTTTAAATACAGAAACCGGCGGCTGATTTAGATATATACAACTTACACTTGAAAATTGGAGGATGGAGAGAGAGAGGACGAGTGGATAGAGTACGAGGAGCCAGGAACGGATCGTGACGCCATCCATCCATCTCAGAGAACCAGCGCTAGGAGTTTAAGATCCAGCAGATTGAAGCTGCAAGGATTCGTCGAAATTATGTTTTATAGTTCTTCCCTGTCTTTCCTACCTGAGATGTATTCTTTATTTTTCTTCGATTCTTCTATATTGAATATGAGTAGCTAAACTCGTAGAGCTTAGATTAGATGAACCCTAAGTGACCCAGGGCTTTAAAGCGGTCACGGATCGGCGGTGATTAGATTCAAAGTTCAATCAGTTTCTCTTCCATGTTTGATTTGTTCTTCATTGTTCATGTTTCTTGTCTGGTTTGGCCACCTAGATTAGATTCTTGTTAAGCTAAGGATAGAAGCGAACGCTCGCCTTGCTTTAAAACACCTAATCGAACAATTAACCTAATCATTGGAGTGTGCCTTTCATAGGAACCAATTAGGGTTAATCCACTACAAGAGTAACTCATAATTCGTTAGTAATTGCACCAGTTAGTTAAGTCATTGTGAGAGGCGACCATACCCGGGCGGCTAATTAATCGTGGTGGTTAGATCGGATAGAGTGAAGGTTCACCAGTCTTAAACCTAAGGGTCAGGAGTTATGGTGGTGTCTGTGAACTGAATGAACTAGAATTGAAAATCACTGGTCTGTTGACTGCCAATGCTCTGGTGATCTAAGGGGGATTTGAAGTATAAGCTCACCTGTCGTCTGTCAAAGTCAATCAATCAATCTCTTTTATTTCTGCATTTAATTTTCGTTTCATTTCGCCTTGTTTTTTAGTATAGAAGTCGTGGAACTCACACCACGCACTACGTGTTCAACTTTGAGTTAAACTTGCCATCATATTTAAGTAAGCAAGTAGAAGAGGCCCGTGGAATATGATCTACCCTAGCTTTTAGTTTGGTAGTTATTTGATTGACCGCTCTACAATCGTTCATCAAATAGGCACCGTTGCCGGGGACTTCTTCTATTTCGTTGAAAAAAGAGTTGGCATTTTTATTCTTCTATCTTTCCATCTTTCATTTCCATCACACTTCGATTTTACACTGGTTGTGCTTGTTTTTGTCCCTTGCAGATCTTAGCAGGTGATGAACGTGTCGTTGTGATTCGTTCAACAAATAACTAACAAAGCTACAAAAGCTAGGGTAGATCGTATTCCAGGGGTTTCCTCTACTTCCTTACTCAAAGATGTTGGCAATTTAATTCAAGTTTAAACACAAGTTGTGCGTGGTGTGAGTTCCACGACTTCTATACTAAAATGCAAGGATAAGTTGAAATGAAGATTAAAGCAAAGAAAGATTTAAGATTCATTGATTGACTAAAAAGATGACAGACAAGCTTAGACTTTGAATCCCCCTTAGATCACCAGAGCAACAGCAGTTCACAGACCAGCGATTTTCGATTCTAATTCATTCAGTTCACAGACACCATCATAACTCCTAACCCTTAGGTTTAAGACTGGCGAACGTTCGCTCTATCCGATCTAGCTACCACGATTAATTAGCCGCCTGGGTACGGTCGCCTCTCACAACGACTTAACTTAACTGGTGCAAATTCTAATGATTAATGAGTTACTCTAGCAATGGATCAACCCTAATCGGTTCCTACGAAAGGCACACTCCAATTATAAGGTTGATTGTTCGATTTGGTGTTTTAAAGTAAGGCAAGCGTTCGCTTCTATCCTTAGCTTAACAAGAATCTAATCTAGGTGGCCAAACCAGACAAGAAACACAGATAACGAAGAACAAATCAAACATGAAAGATGAAACTGAATGAACTTCGAATCTAATCACCACCGATCTGTGACCGCTTTAAGCCCTGGGTCACTTAGGGTTCATCTAATCTAAGCTACACGAGTTTAACTACTCATATTCAATACAGAAGAATCAAAGACAAACGAAGAATACATCTCATGTAGGAGAACAGAGAAGAACTTTAAAACGTAATTTCGATGTTTCCTGGCAGCTTAAATCTGCTGGATCTTCAACTCCTAGCACTGGCTCTCCGAGATGGATGGATGGCGTCACGATCCGTTCCTGGCTCCTTGAATCCTTTCTACTCGTTCTTTTCCTCTCTCTCCTCGACTGTGTGTTGTGAAAATTGTAAGTCTCCCTTTTTATTAGCCGCCGAATTCTGTATTTATACCTACCCGAGATTTTCTGATTTCAACTGGGATTTTTGCCGAAAATAATAGAGGAATTTCGGCGAAAACTTCTTCCTACTCGGGGCAGTGGATTCCTTCTTTCGTTTTCGGCGAAAACCCAAGGGTATTTTCGCCGAAAATACATGTGTAAATGGGGCAGGCATTTTCTTTGACTTGAGCGATCTCTCCGGTTGATTTATGTGTGATTCTTCGGGGTTCCAACGTCTAAGACACGTCCTTGGCTACCATATTCGATGGCAAAAAAAACCTGTGCTAACATAAAAACACTAGAAAACCATCAAATAGCCCCGAAACGGGTCAAGGTAACACAAATGGCATGAGATAGGGCAATCGATTGAATACTCGTTATTCTACCCTAAAAACCATGTCTTAAGCAAAGAAATGTCGCTTAAATGAGGCTGATAATCACGTCAAATCGAGTGTCATCAAATACCCCACACTTAAGCTTTTGCTTGTCCTCAAGCAAACTGAATAGAAGCGCTCATGTTCATAAATGATAAGATCGATTAAATTGGAGCTCAATCAAACACAATGAATTATTAGACAGATCAATCCTAGAACAAGAAACCTAACATGCATACAGATCAGCCAAACTACTTGGTCTCACTAATAAACTGCACACGACAAGTAATTAGCAACCACTTATGCACGAATTTGACCTGACCGACCAGACTCCTCACACAGGATATATATAGTATAATGGGGACTCTCACTCTCTGTGTTTAAGGACGTGTTTCTGCTCTCGATCATTTTCTGCTACCGAATTCTGTCGTAGGTTTGCATTTTGACCACTTCTCCACCACTGTGACAACACGAGTATCTAGTCAAGAAGGACTTCCCTGCTAGGACCGTAATGAAATCTACACTACTCGGGTTTATAATGAGATGGATGATGGGAATGTATGATGATGGCTTGGTGCGGTGTAGCCTTCGACTAACTTCCCTCGAATCTAATCTATGGCTTCCTACCGTCTAACCAAACACGGGTGGAATGATGAACGCTCGTTCTCTCATACCCTCAAGCACCTAGCACTTATTCTTTTTCTTTACACGATTTTTTTTCTTTTCTTTTCAACTTTTCTTTTGACTTCGTTCTTCCATTTGTAGGGAGAAGAACGTTTTATTGAACTAAAACTTTGAACTTTTTCTGATTTTTCTTTTCTTCACTTTACTTTTCTTTCTTTTGTGCCGAATTTCTTTTAGTTGCTAGAGGGGTTTACACGTCTGGACATATTTGCTAAGACCACCTGTTTAATGGCTATAGGCAGGTTACCACAAACTGACTTCCGGTAGGTCAATCTAGAACTACAACCACATGGGATCAACGGGGAATGAAAGAAATGGGAAATGGCTGTAATGTATTATCGAACCGAAAGAACAGGCCAAGCTCAAGGGTCTGAACCTAGTGGATTTATCGTTTGGTAGGCTATCTGGCTTAGTAGCTGAATCTAGCTGCCCCTATCCTTCTAGAACTCGTGTCATCGTGTTGTCTCGAGTAGGTCTCATGCAAATTCTAACTCATTCAAGTAAACAGAAAATCACTCAGAAAGAATTTAAATTGCAAGTTACGTGCAATGGATCAAAAGCTCACAGTTGGTTTGCTAGTCGGATTCGGTCATTTTCATGCAATCAAGGCTACAAACTACAAGTGTGATTTTAAAATTCTGTTCTGACCAGGCAGTTTAGCATCAAAGTATACATGTTGATTCTCAAGTTCTAGGTTAAGCAGTCTAAGCATCATTATGAAGGTTTGAACAACAACTTAACCTCAAAAATAAAAAACTAAGCCATTCTATTGCTAGAGAGACTGGACAGGAATCACGAGGCACACAAGGATAGGCAATCAAGATCATGCATGGTTATCTAACACCCTACCCCACACTTATACTGTGCTGTGTCCTCACAGGACTAAACTAAAGTAGAGAGAAACGAAGAACCTGGAGGGTGGAGGGCGGTGTAGTGGACGAACGTGGAGAGTCCGGAGCGGAGTAGCTACTTAAAATCCTACAAAACACAAACAACAAAAAAGATCAAAAGGACACCGGGACAAGTGTCCTGGATCCACACAGAATAAAATTGGGTAGAAACCCGAAAAGGAGAAAGAGAAGAAAAGGAAAAGGATAGAAACAACCTGATCACTGTTCCGCGGGAGGGGGTGGAGTGGGAATGGCAAACCGCTGCTCCATCTGCTGTCGCCATGCGAGCTCGTCCTTGTGTCTGGCTGACTGGTCGGCCATGAACTGCTGAAGAATGGACCAATGCTCGTTCTGAGTCTCTTCATGTGCTACTCGGTCCTTCTGCCATTGAAGCGAACCAACTGAGTAGTCTATCTGCCACTTCTCAATACGCGCCAGCCTCTCATGCATCTCCGCGGTGATTTGCGCTTGCGATGGTGGGTGCTCAACGGACTGGGGAACTTGGTGAGGGAGGGATGTGCAATGCTCAAAGTCTGCCGAAAGGTCGATGCCCCGTGCTATGGCGAGCTCAGCACCTATACGCTCAATCGGGACACGAGGAATATCGGGACCCCATTTGTCACCGAGCTGGAGATTGTCGATCAGAATTGAAATGAAGGGCCCTCCTGGAAGCTCAGAAGGAAGCTTCTTTGCGAAAGTGCGCTTGTGAAAGAACCGTGCAAGCCACCATTCGGGATGCAGGTTGGAATCCTCCTCTAGAGCAAGGAATTAAACGAGCTCCTCCAAAGAGACATGGTGACGGCTCGACTTGCTGCAATAACACAGAGATTGCACCCAAACATAATGCAAGAATTTAAGAATAGGGTGAAAGATGTCACCGACCTGGGTGGACGATAGGCGAGGTCTCATCGTCGCAGCAGGCCCATCTCCACACGTCTGGGTAAGGAGCACTCGTGATGGAGTATGTGTCCTTGTAGCCCACGGACGTTGTAGTGAGGTCGACATGCGGATCCAATAGGCGGCCGAACTCGAGAATGGACTTTTCATGGAGAACACCACCAAGGCGGAATGGGCTTCGGGGTGAGGCGCCAGAACGAACTCCAGAACTCATGAAGAGCGACAAGCGGGTAGGGGGAACCTTGAGCGGTCAGCACTCGTAAACCGGCTTTGTGAAGGGCGGTGTCAATGGTCGAGTGCCAAGCCGGATTGTGCGCCTTGAGACTGTCAAGAGAAAGAACTGCCACCTTAGCCGGAGGAATGTCTTTGATCCTATGAAAGACCTTGAGCTGGTGCGGCTCCAGGGCGGCGATGAAAGGATGTACGGCCCCATTGGCAGGTGTAGGAATAGATGAAATAGGAGTCGCATGGGTCGGCGCATCCTCGTGAATGATGGCCACAGCCGTAGATTTTGGTGCAGCTGGTGCGGGTCGTCTGGAAGGTGGTGTCTTGCTTTGGCGAGCTGAGGATCGCTGTGCTCTATCTGCACTGGTAGTCTTAAAATGCTTGGGAGCTCTGTAAAACACAACTCAGAAATGACCAGCATCAGATGACAAGAATCTTACCCCACACTTAAGTTGACAAGTTGGGGTAAACAAAGTAAACGAGAGATCATCGAATCAAGATATAGCATTAAAGAACTATCAATTCATCTAGCAAGCATGAAGAATGGAATGATTCATGAACACGATAGCACAGACAACAAGTCACGATTCCGGAAAGGCCACAAAACAATACCAGAACCTAGCCAATTGATATCGACAAGGCAATCATGAAGAATGAGGAGAACCAAAAAGTCAACCAAAGTCAACCATGCCGAAAACCGAAAGTCAAAAAGCCAAAAGATTCACAATCAAGGGCTGAACAACTAACCGTGTAGACATGACTTGAGAAAACAATCGGAAATCCGAGGAATCGATGAAAAACTTGAAAACTAGGTCGGCCGGAACCGGAGCTGAAAAGCTCTGATTCTAGGGTTTTGGAAGAGGGCTGGTCAAGGGAAAAGGGCGGCTACTGCTGGGGAATGAGGCGGCGGCGGCGGCTGGTTGGCGGTCAATTAGGCGGCGGCGGTGAACAGAGAGAGGGGGTTCGGAGTGGAGCGGGCAATTTTTTTTCGGGTGGGGGTGATAATGAAATTCGCGAAAATGAAAACCGACGGAGGCCTTAAATACCGGAGGAAAGGATGAAAAATTTTCGGCGAAAAAACTTAAAGATTTTCGGTGAAAATCGTAGTTTAAATGAGGAAAAGATTTTGGCAAAAATCAAATGGTGGCTCGGTCCGAAAAGCTGGAACAGGAGAAACAGGTTGGATTTGAACACAAGTTTTCGGCGAAAACAATGACACATTTTCGCCAAAAATTTATTTGAAAATGGCGGCTTTGTGTTTTTCTTTTTTTTTGAAAGACAGGTTCAAAACAAAGACGACTCAAAACGAAAAGCTACTGACTCCAGCCGTGGGTTGCCTCCCACAAAGCACTCTTGTTTAACGTCCGTGAGCCAGACGATACCTGGAATCGTGTCACGGTTCCGTCATGAAGTAGTGCACGTCGATGGAAGAGACAGCTAATCCTTGCAGATACTTCTTAAGCCTATGCCCGTTGACCACAAACGGCTCTTGATCGTGCAATTTAATGTAGACGCTGCCTAAGGGTGTCTGTCTGACCACGGTATAAGGGCCAGACCATCGAGATTTCAACTTACCCGGAAAGAGCTTTAATCGAGAGTTGTATAAGAGCACTTCTTCTCCAGGGTAGAACTGCTTGATCGTCTTCAATTGAGAGTCATGAATTTTCTTGGTGCGTTCTTTGTATAGCTTCGTGCTCTCATAAGCGTGGAGACGGTGCTCCTCAAGCTCAGCGATCTGGTTGTGGCGGTTATTACCTGATCGCTGGCATGCATCACAATGTCGAGCAAAAACGTCGCAGTCACTAAAGATTGAAGGCCAATAAAAACCTGTTTCGAGTACCTTTCTTGCCGTGCGGTTTCCTCCAAAGTGTCCTCCGAACTGTCCTTCATGGCACTTACGCATGATGTCAGCTGCTTCAGTGTAAGAGACACATCTCCGGATCATCCCGTCAAGACTGATGCGGTATAAGAAAGGCTCATCCCAGAAGTATGACTTGGCTTCTTTAAAGAGCTTCTTGCGTGCATTGAAATCTAGTTAAGGAGGTACAATGCCGTGTGAGAGATAGTTAGCCAGAGTTGCATACCAAGGCTCATCTGAATCGGCGGCATTCCTCAGATCTTGAGCATGAGGAATTGCCCAGGGCTTGATAGCTATGTTGTTAACCTGTTCATATGTTTCAACACGCAACAGCTCGTCAGGGAAAGAATCATTGATAGGGGTAGTAGACTTACCTGTTTGTGATTCCTCCAATCGGGAAAGATGATCCGCTGCTAGATTTTCTGCTCCCTTTTTATCTTTATTTTCAATGTCGAACTCTTGGAGGAGAAGGATCCATCGGATGAGACGTGGCTTCGAGTCCTGCTTGGCTAATAAGTGGCGCAGAGCAGCATGATCTGTGTAGACAATGGTATGTGAAAGAACCAGATACTGTCTAGACTTATCAAAGGAGAAAACGATAGCCAGAAGCTCTTTCTCCGTAGTAGTGTAGTTTCTCTGAGCATCATTGAGTGTCTTGCTTGCAAAGTAGATAGGATGAAATCTCTTCTCCTTTCTCTGACCAAGAACCGCGCCAACGGCGAAGTCACTAGCATCGCACATGATCTCGAATGGAAGATTCTAATCTGGTGCTGTAAGAATCGGTGCGGTGGTGAGTTGAGTCTTCATGGTCTCAAAAGCTTCAAGACAGGCTTTGTCAAAGACGAAAGGAACATCTTTCTCAAGGAGCTTCGTCATTGGAAGAGTGATCTTGGAGAAGTCTCTGATGAATCTCCGGTAGAATCCAGCATGACCGAGAAAACTTCAAACTGTTTTAACTGAGGTCGGCGGCGGTAAGCTGGCAATGGTCTCAAACTTGGCACGATCGACTTCTATACCTGTCTTAGATATTCTATGGCCAAGAACAATACCTTCTGTAACCATGAAGTGACATTTTTCCCAACTAAGAGCTAGGTTGGTCTCCTCACAACGGGCTAGCACCTTATCCAAATTAGCCAGACACTTTGAAAATGAATCTCCATAGAAGGAGAAGTCATCCATGAACACCTCCACCACATTCTCTACCAGATCTCCAAATATTGCAAGCATGCATCTCTGAAAGGTAGCAGGCGCGTTACATAAACCAAAAGGAATACGACGATAAGCAAACATACCAAACGGGCATGTGAAGGTCGTCTTCTCCTGATCATCAAGCTCAATGGGAATCTGGAAGTAACCGGACATCCCGTCTAAGAAGCAGTAGTATTCATGACCAGCTAATCGTTCAAGCATTTGATCAATGAACGGCAGTGGGAAGTGATCTTTCTTGGTGGCATCATTGAGTCGTCGATAATCGATGCAGACTCTCCATCCGGTAACTGTTCGGGTAGGAATGAGTTCACCCTTTGGATTAGGGATGACTGTGATTCCTCCTTTCTTCGGAACGACTTGAGTCGGGCTGACCCAAGGACTGTCGGCAATAGGATAGATGATACCGGCATCTAGAAGCTTGAGTACTTCTTTCTTTACAACTTCCTGCATCAGAGGGTTAAGTCGGCGTTGTGGTTGTCTGACTGGTTTGAATTCTTCATTAACGACTATCTGATGTTTGCAGAAGGTTTCGGAGATGCCTCTGATGTCTACTAACTGCCAGGCAATAGCTCGGACATGCTTCTTGAGTAGCCCGATCAGTTGCTCTTTCTGCTCAGGAGACAAGTTCGAATTGATGATGACAGGTAACTGGCAGTCCTTCCCCAGAAATGCGTATTCTAAGTGGTCAGGCAGCTCCTTCAAAGTAAGTTCTGGCGGATTCTCATATGAAGTAGTAATCCGACTCGATGTTGGCTCAATATGTGTGGGCGCAGTGATGGGTGTGAATGTTGCCTTCTGTTCGTCTAACTCATCTTGCCATAAGCACTGCTCTAGATCGTCTAACGCATTATCAATCCCTAAAAATCAAACACAACTCTAGCGGATCACTAGATAAAGCATTAGTAAAGGAGTTGGCCGAGGCCAACTCTAGGGGATCAACAACATAACATTTATCATCTTGAGCAACAGAATATCTCATGCTATCTTTAATGCAGAATGCAACACTCTCTTGATCTACGCTTAGAGTTAACAAGCCTTGTTTGCAGTTTATATTCACACCAGCAGTTGCTAAGAAAGGTCGACCTAGGATAAGCGTTCCGTCTAACTCACGAGTATCTAAAACAACAAAATCTGCCATTATAGTAAACGGACCACAGCAAACAGTTACATCTTCTATTATACCTCTAGGTAGTTTGACAGACCTATCGGCTAAAACGAGATGCAGAGTGATCGGTTTTAGTTGCCCTAGATTCAGCTTTTCATATAAATAAACAGGCATAACATTAATAGAAGCACCAGAATCAACAAGACTGCGATCAATTTTAATGCCGTTAATAATGCACGGTAATGTAAAAGAACCGGGATCAGGACACTTAGCTGGGGGTGGTGGCGGCTGTCGAATGTTAGATGGCGCACCAAGAATAGACGCACATTCATTAGTAAGCGTGATAGAGTACGCCTCCCCGTTCTTTACTTTCTTCACGAGATCCATAAAGAATTTCCTAAGTGGTGGTATGATTTCCACAGCTTCAGTCACTGGTATCTTGATCTCTGCAGTCTTAAGAACATTGTACCACTTCTTGTACTAAGTGACGTGATCCTTAGCCTTGCTCCTTGCAGCTTTTAGGAAGGGAATCAGAGGAACATATGGCGCCAAAACAGGCTCTGGAGCTGTCCTGGGTGGAGGAGGAGGAGGAGCAGACGCTTCTTCGTCTTCTTCTGTGATATCCTCAATTTCTGGCATATCCATGGCGGCACTGGTATCTGGCATTTCTTTAAGTTCTGGAGCCTTGGGATCAGTTGTTTGCTTGCCGCTTCTAGTGGTAATGGCTTGAGCGTGTTCGCTCTTTGTGCCAGAGTCTGCCTGAAATGCTTCTGGATTAAGGAGAGGATTGCTAGTAAAGAGTTTAGTCATATTACTTATAGCATCCTCTATCCTCTGGCTCTGAGCTCTCTGTCCTTGATTGAGTGCAGCTTGAGCTTTTAATTGAATGTCGTTGTCGTCAAGTCTGCTCATAATCTGATCGAACTTCTTCTCATAATCCATGTCTCTATTGTAGTACGGCTTAGCCTGAGACTGGTGTTGTCCTCCAATGAATCCCGGAGGTCTATAATAAGGATCTACTAACCGGTTGTTCTGGTTCCATGGCACGTAGTTTCTGTAACCGGCATAGCCTTTCTGATTATTAGCGAAGCCCTGATCGATGAAGTTTATCTCTTCTGTAGACCAGACTTCTGTTGTGCCGAAGTTGAGGCCACTTCCGCCGTTATGAGCACATGATCCACACCATCCACAGTCAACCGAAAAGACGGTAGCTGACGGAGAGTCGAGGGGAATACCAGCTGCTGGTAGATGCTTCTGAACTTCTGCCTTGATCTGCTCTGCAACACTTATCTGACTCTTGGTTCCTTCTCTTTGCCTCTCCCAGTTTCTAGACTTTGAAGCACAGCTAGCAAAATGTAGAAGGGCATCTGATGAATCCGTCGCAGTCGAGCAGTTGATCAAATACTACCCAGTTAACGAGAGCTAAGCAGATCGTATTCCAGGGGTCTTGTAAGATTGACTACTTCAAAACTGGCAAAATACTCGAATACAAGCAAGTTGTGCGTGGTGTGAGTTCCACGACTTCTAATTCTAAGAAATGCAGAGAAATTAAAAAATTAAACTAGAGCAGATTGGAAATTAGGGTTTGAAAACAGAGATGACAAACGAACTTAGACTTTGAATCCCCCTTCGTTCCCCAGAGCATCGGCAATCAACAGATCAGCGAATTTCGATTCTCATTCAATCAATTACTAAGACACCACCATAACTGCTTACCCTTAGGTTTAAGACCGGCGAACGTTCGCTCTATCCGTTCTAACTACCAAGATTAACTAGCTGCCCGGGTACAGTCGCCACTCGCAACGACTTAATTAACTGGTGCAATTACTAATGATTAATGAGTTACTCTTGCAGTGAATTAACCCTAACCGGTTCCTACGAAAGGCACGCTCCAATTATAAGGTTAATTGTTCAATTCGATGTTCTAAAGTAAGGCGAGCGTTCGCTTCTATCTTTAGCTTAACCAGAATCTAATCTAGGTGATCAATCCAGACAAGAAACATGAACAATGAAGAACAAATCAAACATGAATGAGAAACTGATTGAATTTTGAATCTAATCACCGCCGATCCGTGACCGCTTTAAAGCCCTGGGTCACTTAGGGTTCATCTAGTCTAAGCTCTAACGAGTTTAGCTACTCATGATTATTACAAAAGAAACAAAGACAAAAAGAGAGTTCATCATCCAGAGGAAGAACAGAAAAGAATCTGAAAAACCTAATTTAGACGACTCTGGCAGACTTCGATCTTCGGTAAACTACACTCCTAGCTCCGGTTCTCCGAGGTGGAAGGGATGGCGTCTCGATCTCTTTCCGGCTCTTCGAACTCTAACTCTTCACTCCAGAACTTGAGAGGATTCTGATTCGAAAAGTGTAAATTATGATATGATTATGAGGTATATCTTTTGGGCCGCCGGGTTAAGTATTTATACTTAACCCTAATCAGCCGGATTTCTTCTGATATTTTCGCCGAAATTCTTGAGGAATTTTCGGCGAAAATTCCTTTGCAAATGAAGGGATATTTTCGCTCTTCTCTGGACTTCATTCTCGGTTCGAAAACTTGACACTTTCGCCAAAACCGATTTGTGCTATTATTTTCGCCGAAAACACTAGGTGATTTTCGGCGAAAATTGCTTTGTAATCCAGGCAGGAATTTGCTTGAACTTGATTGGCTCCTTTGATCAATTCCGGTTCAGTTCCTCGATGTTCCAATGCCTTAGACACGTCCTTGGTTACTTATTCGATGGCAAAAACCTGTGCTAACATAAAAACACTAGAAAACCATCAAATAGACCCGAAACGGGCCAAGGTAACACAAATGGCACGAGATAGGGCAATCGATTGAATATTCGTTATTCTACCCTAAAAACCATGTCTTAAGCCAAGAAATGTCGCTTAAATGAGGCTGATAATCACGTCAAATCGAGTGTCATCAAATACCCCACACTTAAGCTTTTGCTTGTCCTCAAACAAACTGAATAGAGACGCTCATGTTCATAAATGATAAGATCGATCAAATTGGAGCTCAATCAAACTTAATGAATTATTAGACAGATCGATCCTAGAACAAGAAACCTGACATGCATACAGATCAGCCAAACTACCTGGTCTCACTAATAAACTGTACACGACAAGTAATTAGCAACCAATTATGCACGAATTTGACCTGGCCGACCAGACTCCTCACACAAGATATATATAGTACAATGGGAACTCTCACTCTCTGTGTTTAAGGACGTGTTTCTGCTCTCGATCATTTTCTGTTACCGAATTCTGTCATAGGTTTGCATTTCGACCACATCTCCACCACTGTGACAACACGAGTATCTAGTCAAGAAGGACTTCCCTGCTAGGACCGTAATGAAATCTACACTACTCGGGTTTGTGCGGTGTAGCTTTCGACTAACTTCCCTCAAATCTAATCTATGGCTTCCTACCGTCTAACCAAACACGGGTGGAATGATGAATGCTCGTCCTATGATACCCTCAAGCAACCTAGCACTTATTCTTTTTCTTTACACGATTTTTCTTTTTCTTTTCTTTTGAACTTTTCTTTTAACTTCATTCTTCCATTTGTAGGGAGAAGAACGTTTATTGAACTAAAACTTTGAACTTTTTCTGATTTTTCTTTTCTTCATTTTTTCGAAATTTTCTTCTTTTCTTACTTCACTTTTTTTTTTCTTTTGTGCCGATTTTCTTTTAGTTGCTAGAGGGGTTTACACGTCTGGACATATTAGCTAAGACCACCTATTTAATGGCTATAGGCAGGTTACCACAAACCGACTTCCGGTAGGTCAATCTAGAACTACAACTACAGGGGATCAACGGGGAATGAAAGAAATGGGAAATGGCTGTAATGTATTATCGAACCGAAAGATTAGGCCAAGCTCAAGGGTCTAAACCTAGTGGATTTATCGTTTGGTAGGCTATCTGGCTTAGTAGTTGAATCTAGGTGCCCCTATCCTTCTAGAACTCGTGTCATCGTGTGGTCTCGAGTAGGTCTCATGCGAATTCTAACTCATTCAGGCAAATAGAAAACCACTCAGAAAGAATTAAAATTGCAAGTTACGTGCAATGGATCAAAAGCTCACAGTTTGTTTGCTAGTCGGATTCGGTCATTTTCATGCAATCAAGGCTACAAACTACAAGTGTGATTTTAAAATTCTGTTCTGACCAGGCAATTTAGCATCAAAGTATACAAGTTGGTTTTCAAGTTCTAGGTTAAGCAGTCTAAGCATCATTATGAAGGTTTGAACAACTACTTAACATCAAAAATCAAGAACTGAGCCATTCTAATGCTAGAGAGACTGGAATGGAATCGTGAGGCATACATAAAACACAATCAAGGGCAATCAAGTTCATGCAAGGTTCTCTAGCATCCTACCCCACACTTAAATCGGACTGTGTCCTCACAGGACTAAAATTAGAGTTCAGAGTGAAGTAGAAGAACCTGGACCGAGATGATTGGCGTAGGGGATGAGCACGGGTCCTCAGATCGGAGGGAATCTACCCAAGCGAAGCAAAGGGAATCTCCCTACTGCCTACAAAACAAAAACAAATAAAACATAAAAAGGAAACCGGGACAAGTGTCCTGGATCCACACAGAAAAAAGTTGGACCGAAATCCGAAAAGAATAAATAAAAAGAAGACACCAGAAAAGGAATACAACCCGATCACTGCTGGTCCGGTGAACCGGGAGGTGGAAAGTGGAGGTGCTCGCCGAGCTGACGTTGCCACGCCAGCTGTGCCTCATATCGCCTGTCGGCGCGGCGCATGTGTTGCTGCATAATAGTCCATCGCGCCTCTTGAGTGGCGTTGTCAGTGATGAGACACTCCTGCAGTCGCTCGTACAACTCTCCAACATCCGCGGGGTGGTGTCGGGTCTGTTGGGGAGGCGCCTGGTATGGATCGGGAATGTGCGGCGGCGACTGGTGAGCATACCCTGCCTGATGATATGGCGAGGGTATATAATCTTGGAATACTGGCGGCGGCTGGGCTGCTGCTCCTCAGCATCATCTTCTTCCTCCGACTCGACCACAGGCTGGAGTGGAGGATCTGCTGCTACATGGGGACTGAGGTCGAGTTCTAAGTCGTACTCAACCGCCAAGTCTCCTCCAACGGTCCTAACTCGGTGTCGTGGAATGTGCTGGCCATATTCATGGCTGATGCCGAAGGAGAGGATGAGCTGACCTATGAAGTTACCCCCCAAGAGTCTGCGAGGTGGTGTCTTCCTCCTGGTCTTCTGGTGGAAGATGCGAGCCAGTACCCAGCCGGGGTGTAGAGGGTAGCTCTCTCGGATGGCTCGGAGAAGCATAAGCTCCTCCTTGAGGATATGGTGGCGATCCTTATCTGGTACATATAAAAGGGATCTACGCCAAACCATATGAATAAATTTAAAGAGAGGGTGAGAGAGTGATGTGACTTTAATTAATGCATTTTAAGCTTATGAATGACCTATGATATGCCCGTATTTATTCGCGAAATGACATGATTTATATGCGTTTATTGAATTTTTGTGCTAAGTGTCATTTTGTTGTCCGGTTGCCACTTCGGAGCCAAAATTCGTGGGCTATTGGAGCTGCTCTGTGCATTTTTAGGTTCTGGCTTCAAAGTACGGATAACAAGGAGCGCATAGGAGCAAACGGGAGGTCATTTGGAGGCCGGACGAGGGAGATGTGAGCCTTGCAAGATCGGGTCTTCTGCAGAGTGCAGGGGGTGCACGCCGTGCAGGGGTGCACGCCGTGCACTGTCCCCTGCACTATAAATACTCTTGATTTTGGCCATTTTGGAAAATTCTATGCTATCTCTTGAACCCCAAATACCTTTCCACGAACCCTCAAACCCTAGAGCACGTTTTTGGAGCAATTTGAAGCTATTGGAGCTAGGATTGAAGCCAACAAACCTTGGGAGAAGTGCTTACAAGTGGAGAAGTGAAGATCATCTCAAGGATTCATCCATGGTGCTCTTGGTGACCATTCTTCCTTCTTCTCTCTTTACTCCCTTGTCCATGTGTGGCTGATTTTCTAGGGTTCATCTTGGATGGGTAGATTAGTTGTGCTATGATAGAGAGATGATTGTATAGAACTTGCCATGATTGATCTTGGTTGTATGAGGATGATTCCTAGACTTGTTCTTAATGCCATTTTATGCCATGTTTGCTTGATTTGGTCCATTCATTGTAATTTGATGCATGAGAGTGCTTGGATTGCATAGATTGTAGGTCTAGGGATTGAAGTGAGTGTGTTCTAAGAGATTAGATCATCTTATTTCAACCATTTTCACTTGATTTCTCTCTTGGGCATTTTATCGAACACTTGGTGTGCATGTGGAATTTCATTCAATTGAGTTTGAAAGGGCTTTTTGGGTGAATCTCTTAGTGTTAGGGCATTGATATGAGATGTGTTGTGCCTAGCCTTGTGGTCATAGAGTCTTAAGAGAGGGTCTTGTGTCTTGGCATTTCATCAAACACTTATAATGCATCCTATTTTCACTTAGTTTGAGAGCGAGAGCCTAAATTGAGTGGTATTGGGATAGGGATTAGGTGCTACGAGAGTGCATCGAGTCTAAAAAAGTGAAATGCATGGTCATCCGAGTGCAAACTCGATCTTAATTGGCTTGTTTGTTCAATTAGTCATCTTGAGCATGATGAAACTACCCACCAAGAGAACCTCTTTGTCTTTGATTTGCACCGCTTTATTTGTCTTTCTTCCTTTTAGTCTCCTTTAAGTTTTTAATATCTTTTTCAAATCAAAACTCCTTTCAAATGAATAGACCGTCTACGAGGAATGTGAGTAGAGGCCATTGAGAGAACCCGAGGAATACGACCTTGGTAAACACGTTTTATCAAGTTTTTGGCGCCGTTGCCGGGGACTTTCTCAATCCTTTGAAAGCACTTAGTAGTGGACCGATCTATTCACTTCCTTCCAATTTAGTTTTTGCTTCCTTTTACTTGTTGTTTGGTTTTGTTATCCCGCATCGTTGTATTACTCGGGTGTGTTTGTTGTGCTTGTTTGAAGGAGATTTTGGGTTAGTGCATGAGGCGTTCAGCTCGTCTTCAAACACGAATCCAAGGACTAGAACAAGTGCTCAAGTCACCTACCACTTCCCCACCTCCTATAGTTGAAGAAGAAGAAGTTGATCGCATCTCACACCACACTATGTCTCAACACGGGGATGACGATGACCAATCGGTACATTCACACCACACTAATGATGATGATCACTCACAACGGGGTGCAAGACGTACCTTGGCGGATTATGCTCGCCCTACTCTTGAAGGGGCAGCCTCTAGCATTGTTCGAAGACCCGTCAATGCTAGGAACTTTGAGCTCAAGCCTAATATGATCCAAATGGTTCAAAATGGAGTGGTGTTCAATGGCATTGATGGTGAATGTCCAACTAGGCATCTCAAGGACTTCTTGGAGATATGCGACACGGTTAAGAATGACCAAGTTCACCCGGATTGCATACGACTCCGACTCTTCCCCTTCTCACTCAAAGGTCGAGCCAAGTCTTGGTTGGAGAACCAACCTAGTAGAACATTCACTACATGGGAGGGCCTAGCCGAAGCTTTCCTTGAAGAATTCTTTCCCCCCTATATGACGGATGCAATCCGAGACCGTATCAACCACTTCATACAACACAAGGGAGAGCTCTTCCATGAGACTTGGAATAGGTTCCAAGCCATTCTTCGGTCTTGCCCTCATCACAACTTCGCCGAATGGAGCTTGGCGGACATCTTTGCTAGGTCCCTTGATTTTGAGAATACAAGGATGATCAACCAAGCCGCCGGAGGTGACTTAAGGATGCTCACTCCCGAAGATGCTCTAGAACTCTTCGCGGAGATGGCCAACAAGACAAGGAGTTGGTCTCGACAACAACCTCCTAAGTCTAAGTATGGAAGTGACACGCACTATGACTCTCGGTCCGTAAGTGTTGATGCACCAAAGGATTCATCCACATATGGGAAGAAGCATAAGTTACCGGGGCACCGGGATGAAGATGATCCCATGATTGCTCTCCTTATGTCCAAAATTGATGCCATGGCTTCACAAGTAAGTAATCTTAGTATGCCTCCCTCTAAGCCATCTAAAGTGGGTAATCCACCGGTTGCTTCAGTATTTTGTTGTGAAGGTTGTGGAGGTCAAGGCCACGATGTTAGTGCTTGTCCTTCCACCATTCCTGAACTTGGCCAAGGCGACCTTGAGGAGGTAAGCTTCGCACAAGGTCAAGGTTTCCATGGTAATTTCAGCCCCCAAGGTAACTATCAAGGTAACTATAACCGACCTTGGTACAACAAGACTAACCAAGGTTACCAAGGCCAAGGGAGTCAAGGTAGTGGTTATAGCAAGGGCTACAACCAAGGAAATCAAGGAGGTTATCAAGGTTATAGGGGTTATCAAGGCAACCAATGGTCTCAAGGAAGTAGCCTAAACCAAGGTAGCCAAGGGACTCAAGGAGGACCCCAAGGTCAAGGGCACCAAGGGGGAAATCAATGGAATCAAAGTGGACATCCAAGTCAAGGTTTCCAAGGTCCTACCCCACCGGGAATGTACAACCATAGAGGTGAAGGACCACCCGGTTTCACCAAGCCTTCTCAAAACAAAGAGGGTGGTTCTTCGATCTCTCAAGAAGACACCAATGCGGCAATGATCCAACTCATCAAGAATCAACAAGCTTCAATTGCCAATTTGGAGAACCAATTAGGACATATTTCTAAGGCACTCTCGGAGCGACCTAAAGGTAGTTTACCCGCCAACACCGAGGTCAATCCCAAGGGTCCCGAGGAGCTTATGATGGTAACTTTGAGGAGTGGTAAGCAAGTACAAGATGCCATACCTAAGGTGGTAAGTGCTCAAGATGATGATTTGGTTATAGTTGAAGACGTGGTTTCCGATGATGACACGGATAAGATTGAGGTTAAAGATAGAAGAGCCAAGGCTAAAGAAGCTTCTAAGATGACCAATACGGTTGGTTCTCAAGAGGCTACGATGAGTGCCACTCCGGTCTCTCCTCCCGCACCGGTTGTGCCTCCGCACAAGCCTAAACCACCTTATCCTTCTCGCTTGAAGGCGGATTCCATGGAAAAAGATTTCAAGAGGTTTGTTGAGATTCTTGACAAGGTGCAATTCACAATGCCTTTTGGAGAAGCGATTACAAAGATGCCTCAATATGCGAAGTTCATGAAAGAGATCTTCACCAACAAACGCAAGCTTACGGATGTGACTTCGGCAAAGCTCAACGAACAATGCTCCGCCATTCTCTCTAAGAGGCCACCGGAAAAGCTTAAGGATCCAGGTAGCTTTACTATTCCTTGCACTATTGGTGAACATGCAATAAGTAGAGGCTTAGCCGATTTGGGTGCTAGTATCAATGTTATGCCATATTGCATGTTTAAGAAGTTAGGCCTAGGGAAACTAAAACCAACTCAAATGAATGTTCAATTAGCGGATAAATATGTGACATCCCCTCGTGGTATTGTCGAAGATGTGTTGGTTAAGGTTGGTGCTTTTGAATTCCTTGTGGATTTTGTTATCCTAGATGCTATGGGTGGTACCGATGTGCCTTTGATTCTAGGACGACCTTTCTTAGCAACCTCTCGTGCTTTGATTGATGTCTACGGTGGTAAACTTACACTTAGGGTCGATAATGAATGCATGATCTTTGACCGTTCCAATGGCATGGAGTTTACTTTGTCTTATGCTAGTCACCATGATCCTAAGAATCCGCATGAGCTTACTTCGGCTACTAATAGCACTAACCTTGTCCGTCATAGTCTTGCGGAGTTGTTTTCTCTTAGTGATGTGCAGGAGAAAAAGGATGAAGTAAAGAAGACTCCACCTAAGGCTAAGAAGAAAGGTGTGGAGAAGCCACCCGAGAAGGTCAAGGAAGCCGCACCGATGGGTGAGACTAGCAAGACTAAGAAGCCACCCGATGAGAGAATTAACTCCAAGTGGTTTGGCCCCTTCTCCATTGCTCACATTTCATCATCCGGGAAATCCGAGCTCACACCTCCCGAAGTCGGTAAGGTTCAATTCAAGTTCCGTGTGCCATGCCAAGGTAATGACTTCGATTTCAAAGAGGTAATGAGTTGGGATGGTTTTACTTAGCTGGTCCGTGTGCTTCGTCGAGCTTAAGACGTTAAACAAGCGCTTCTCGGGAGGCAACCCGAGTGTTTTTCATGTCTTTTCTTCTTGATTTGATTGCATGATTGTGTGTTTTTGTGGTATTCAAGGTCCTTGAGTTGTTGTGGTGTCCTTTGTGGTCTCGTAGGCGTTGAAATTCTGAAGTTCGGGGTCAGTTTTGGGTTGATTTGGCGGTGTTTTGGTCGTTTTTTGTCGAAGTGAAAATTTGATTTTGAGCTGAGGGGGTGCACGCCGTGCACCACTGCACGCCGTGCACCGTGCACGGTTGGTGCACGGGCTGTCCAGGAGCTTCAACAAAAATTTTCAGCTCCGGGGTGCACGCCGTGCACCCATGCACGCCGTGCACCCATGCACGCCGTGCACCCATGCACGCCGTGCACCCTGCACGCCGTGCACCCTTGCACGCCGTGCACCCTGATTTTCACCCTTATTTTTTTTTTTCGGTTTGGTTAGTGGTTGGCTCGGTTGATACTTGATTTTCTGGTTTGAGTCATTGGCTCGGTTTGGTTTTGGTTCACCCAACCCACCCCCCTTATCCCTTTCCTCGACCCCCTCACCCCCGACCCTCTCACTCTCTCCTTCACCGCCGCCAACCTCACCCACCCAATCGACCCCCGACGCCACCACACCAGCCTACTCACCCGCCGCCGCCCACACCCACCCAGCCCTGTCCGCCCGCCGCCACTATTACCCAGCCGCCGCCGCCAACTCATCTGCCCTGCTCCCATCCGCCGCCGACCACAACCAGCACCTGCCCTGCCCCAGCTCCGACCGCCCGACCACCACGCCAGCCTACTCACCCGCCGCCGCCCACACCCACCCAGCCACCTGCCCAGCCCTGTCCGCCCGCCGCCACTCTTACCCAGCCGCCGCCGCCAACTCATCTGCCCTGCTCCCATCCGCCACCGACCACAGCCAGCTCCGGCCTTCCTCCAGCCACCAAGCTCCCATCCGTCTGCCCAGCCGCCGCCGCCGACTCACCAATCATCTGCCCAGCCCCCCCAACTTCAATCGGCCGACCCTCCCAATCTAGCCGCCTTCTCTCACCCGCCCGATGCCGCCGCCGCCAACTCATCTGCCCAGCTCCCATCCGCCGCCGACCACAACCAGCACCTGCCCTGCCCCATCTCCGACCGCCCGACCACCACGCCGCCGCCGCCACCCCCTGCCAACTTCAATCGACCGCCCCAACCACTCGCCGCCAGCCATCTCCTCTCACCCGCCCGACGCCACCGGACCCCCCCGCCGAAACTCCTGCCCGCCACCTATCCCGCCGCCGGCTCCTTTTTCCCACTCCAGCCGCCAACCTCCCACCTCTGCCCCCGATTCCAGGTTCCCAATTTTAATTTGGAATTTCAGCTGTGGTTGCTTGAGTTAGTTGGCCGTTGGTAGTGTGGTTTGATTGAATGTTGATATAGTTGGTTTGCTTTGATTTGTGGAGTAGGGCATTGATTTTGATTGTTAGGATTTTGATGTAAGGGGTGTGGTTTGTTGAGTTGGTTTGTTTGTTTACTTGTGGTGTGGTGTTTCTTTGAGTGTTGGCAGATTCTACTTGCTTCGTTTGGGTGTGGGATTTGCTTGGTTTCATGTGCGCAAGTTTGGGGTTATGGCGTTGCTTGTGTCCATTGTTGGGCCGATTTTAGCTTTGTGAAACTGATTTGATTGTTCTTGCTTGGTGGTTGATTGATTGTTCTTGAGTTGTGGCTGCTTTGGTTACTCTTGATTGGTGGATGGTTGCCCTGGATTCGTGGTGGCTTGATGGGGGCAGTATGTTCTTTTATCGTGATTTATTTGAATGGTGGAGTTAGGTGTGGTTATTAGTGTTTGACTTGTGATCCTGCTCTGTGCCTATCATTGGAATGTGTCTTTTGTTTCTGCAGGTTCTGAATTCAGGGGCTGAATTCGATTCTTTGTGTGAGGAGGGGTGTGGTTAATCACCACTCGTTAATTTATTTTTGTCCATTCCTCCTTGCATTGTGTGGACTTAGGCTTATATGTTTTTGATTCGTGTTTCTGATCCATGATGCATGCCTTTTGCTTAGCTGTGGATTTCAATGATTTGATTTTTGCTAGCATAGGTTGTTGCACTTGAACATGATGATCTTGAATCGTGCTCGATATTGTGCTCAATGTTTTGATCATGTGTTATGATTCGATGCCTCGATAGAATTTGTGTCAGGAGTGTGCCCTTCTTGTTGAATCTTTGTTTGCACTTCTTTTGCAGGATGCCTCCTAAGGGTAAATCAGCTTCTTCATCCTCCGCCCCTAAGCGATCCAAGGCACCAGCTTCCAAGAAGCGAAAGGGACAGACTGGGGAGTCTTCTGCTCCTCCACCACGGTCACCTTCGCCGCCTCCAGCTCCTCGTGGCGTCGACCCTCCTGAATCAGTGGTTCAGAGGATCTTCGACTTCGACCCCAGGGATCGGGCTTACAGTCGTTATCAGGTTATGGCGAGATGGCCCGTGGCGAGGCAGGGTAGATTTGATTTTGAGGGGTTGCAGAGTCGTGATGGATGGTTGGATGCTTTGAAGACTTTTGCTGATGGAGCCGGTGTTTGGCCGCTCTTGGAGGTTGACGAGAGGGCGTATGAGTGGCCTACAAAGGAGTTCCTAAGCACTCTCACCGTGGAGTGTCACGAGACCACTAGTGAGGTGTGTGTACGCTTTAGGCTCGGCGGGATGGCGCGTGTGTGCTCCATTGACGAGTTTGGATACCGTCTTGGGTTCTATGAGTGGGCGGAGGTTCAAAGTGGCGAGCTCTCTGGGTTGGCTCTCATATCTTCTCTTACGGGGGACGCCAGGTGTGCATTCTTCAAGGAAATTGCACCGAGGGCTAGGGGTTATTCAGCTCGCTCATCCAAGGTCACAGAAGTGAATCGGCCTATGCTGAAGCTCCTTCATCACTTCTTCCGGCACTCCATCACCCACATGAAGTCATCCTCCTCTCCAGGTGTAGTCTCAGTCAGAGATTTGTTTCTCTTTTATTGTTTGGAGAGGGGCATCAAGCTGCATCTAGGTGATTTAGTGCTAGGAGCCCTCCTTCAGATGCAAGCTAATGACACTGCTGGTGTTCTGCTGGGAGGAGGTTTTGTGACCAGGTTGGTGCGTGGGTATGAGTGCCTTGATGCTTTTGGTCCTGCTCCAGCATTTGTCGAGCCTCGACCAGTTCTCTTGCGGATTGTCCTTCCTACAGCTCAGATCACAGACCTTCTGGTTCCGACTTGTCGGATCTCAGATGATGACAGTGATGAGGAGGATGAAGAGATCGACCCTACTACACTTCATGAGCTTATCTCGGGGATGGGTCGCCTCACCACCGTAGTGGAGGATATGCGTGCGGGACAGAGGAGAGACAGTGCAGCGATACAGGATCTTAACAGGAGAGTTCAGGACCTCGAGGCGTACAACGCTAGGGACTTTGAGAGTCAGCAGTTCTATGGACAGCAGCTTGCTCAGGTGCATGAGGTTCAGCAGTTTCAGGGTATCCAGCTTACTCAGATTCAGCATTCTCAGTACTGGCAGCAGCATCAGTCCTACTACTACCAGGAGAGCTTCCACTCTGAGTCCGGCCCCTCCAGCACTTGGAAAGTCTTTCCACCGCCTCCCCGTTCGACGGCTACCATCCTTGGTCCCAGTGGCCTGGGCACCCACGACCACCACCTCACTGCGAGCTGCAGGATCACTCACCACTTCTCAGGATTTTGGATTTTTCCTTTCTTTTATTTCTGTTTATGACTGCATGTTTTGTTGTGTTTGACTTCTTATTTTCTCTTTTCATTTCTGGCATTGAACTTGTCGTGTTGTTGGATCACACGTCTCATCCGTACTCTCATCTTGTCAATTATGGGTTGTGTTTGAGCGGTGTGCCCTCCCTTGTTTTATACAGGTACCCCTGATTCAGGTCCTCGTCCTGAGCAGGTTACTTGACCCGGGATCCCATCTCCGGCTTCTCTTCTTCACCGCGCGATATATTCGTTCTACCTTATCCTCTCTCTCTCTTGATCATTGAGGACAATGCTCATGTTAGTCGTAGGGGAGTTTGAGTTTTGGTGTGATTATTTGTCGGTAGAAGTCTAAAGCTATGATATGATGTGTTGCATGATCTTAATTGAATGTCGAATTCCTCTATTGTAGAATCGTTCGGTTCTTGACGTTTAGTGTTTAATTGACTTCAAGCCTTCACAATGATGTTTAGATTGTTCCACTTAGAACCTATAACCAGCATGTTAGCACTAATATCAAATGAGTCTGGGCCAGAACTGAGATCTTATCACTCTTGTATGTTGGTTGATTGGTTGGATACGTGTTTTTATACCACTCGATAACACCGGTCTAGGATGATGAAGGCAATCAGAATTTCTTCCCCTCTTCCATGTTTTTCATTCTCTTTTTGATCTTTCGTGATTGTGGCTTGAGACTAGACGGAATCCAATTCGAAATCTTGTATGGAAGTTGTTAAGGGGCTAAGGATCAAGTGGCTAAGTTGTGAAAAAAAAAAAAAATTTTGCTCAAAAGAAAAGCTAGGCAAGCTCGGCACCTAAGTGAAGTGTCGGGTTGAGCACTAAGCAAAAGGGCAAAGGCTGTGAGCTAGGCAGGTTCAACACCTAAGTGAAGTGTTGAATCGAGCACTAGTATGCAGTAAGGAAAAAAAGAAAGAAAAGAAAAGAAAGAAAAAAGAGTTCTAAAATGCAGCCCTTGATCCTAGCCAGAGTTGTAAAGTGCGGATCTAGAAGCGGATGAAGTCGAGTCGATAGCCACATTCACGACTCACGATCCATGTTCCGATTTCAAGTCCTTTTGATTAGAGTTGGTGTTGTCGTGGTCGGTTTTGCTGTGTCCCAATCAACCACTACTTGAAGTGTGCAGAAATTGGTGAGGTTTAGACTTGTTTGGTTGATGTTCTTGCATGTGTAGGTTTAGTTTGTTCGTGGAACAGTTTAAGCTAAATTGTGATTGCTTGAATCTCAATGGACCGAACTTGTCATTTGTGAACTTGAATGTTTTCTGATTCATTTGCTTGAGGACAAGCAAAGCTTAGTCGTAGGGGAATTTGATGTGACTTTAATTAATGCATTTTAAGCTTATGAATGACCTATGATATGCCCGTATTTATTCGCGAAATGACATGATTTATATGCGTTTATTGAATTTTTGTGCTAAGTGTCATTTTGTTGTCCGGTTGCCACTTCGGAGCCAAAATTCGTGGGCTATTGGAGCTGCTCTGTGCATTTTCAGGTTCTGGCTTCAAAGTACGGATAATAAGGAGCGCATAGGAGCAAACGGGAGGTCATTTGGAGGCCGGACGAGGGAGATGTGAGCCTTGCAAGATCGGGTCTTCTGCAGAGTGCAGGGGGTGCACGCCGTGCAGATGTGCACGCCGTGCAGATGTGCACGCCGTGCAGGGGTGCACGCCGTGCACTGTCCCCTGCACTATAAATACTCTTGATTTTGACCATTTTGGAAAATTCTATGCTATCTCTTGAACCCCAAATACATTTCCACGAACCCTCAAACCCTAGAGCACGTTTTTGGAGCAATTTGAAGCTATTGGAGCTAGGATTGAAGCCAACAAACCTTGGGAGAAGTGCTTACAAGTGGAGAAGTGAAGATCATCTCAAGGATTCATCCATGGTGCTCTTGGTGACCATTCTTCCTTCTTCTCTCTTTACTCCCTTGGCCATGTGTGGCTGATTTTCTAGGGTTCATCTTGGATGGGTAGATTAGTGGTGCTATGATAGAGAGATGATTGTATAGAACTTGCCATGATTGATCTTGGTTGTATGAGGATGATTCCTAGACTTGTTCTTAATGCCATTTTATGCCATGTTTGCTTGATTTGGTCCATTCATTGTAATTTGATGCATGAGAGTGCTTGGATTGCATAGATTGTAGGTCTAGGGATTGAAGTGAGTGTGTTCTAAGAGATTAGATCATCTTATTTCAACCATTTTCACTTGATTTCTCTCTTGGGCATTTTATCGAACACTTGGTGTGCATGTGGAATTTCATTCAATTGAGTTTGAAAGGGCTTTTTGGGTGAATCTCTTAGTGTTAGGGCATTGATATGAGAGTGTTGTGCCTAGCCTTGTGGTCATAGAGTCTTAAGAGAGGGTCTTGTGTCTTGGCATTTCATCAAACACTTATAATGCATCCTATTTTCACTTAGTTTGAGAGCGAGAGCCTAAATTGAGTGGTATTGGGATAGGGATTAGGTGCTACGAGAGTGCATCGAGTCTAAAAAAGTGAAATGCATGGTCATCCGAGTGCAAACTCGATCTTAATTGGCTTGTTTGTTCAATTAGTCATCTTGAGCATGATGAAACTACCCACCAAGAGAACCTCTTTGTCTTTGATTTGCACCGCTTTATTTGTCTTTCTTCCTTTTAGTCTCCTTTAAGTTTTTAATATCTTTTTCAAATCAAAACTCCTTTCAAATTAATAGACCGTCTACGAGGAATGTGAGTAGAGGCCATTGAGAGAACCCGAGGAATACGACCTTGGTAAACACGTTTTATCAGAGAGCGACTTAACTGAGTTGCTCGCCCTGAGGCGATCGCCAGGTACGCCTGTCATGTGGCTCCAGAGCGCGTGGTAGTCCTCCTCGTTATCATCTTCGCCCCAGCCTAGGTGATGATTGTGATAGTGCTCGTAGGGGATGCCGAGATGAGCAGCAAACTCATCGTAGGTGAGCTGCCTGTACACCCCACCATGATAGAAGGTCACAACCTTCTGGCGCTGCTTCCTCTTGTGCTCATCCAGATCAAAGGTTGCCCAGAACTCCTGGAGAGCAATGTCTGGGAACTCGGCGGCGATGGTGGTCAGCTCGAGGAGGCTGGCTGGTGCTAGGGCGTCATGCACGTTCCGGTAGTAGTCCTCATGATGATCGTGCAGGGACTCCATGGAAAGAGGGCGCACGTCAGCTCCCCGAATGTGCTCGATCTTCTGGAAGCACTCGAAGTAGAAGTCAGGTAGACGGGCAATAGTGCGATGGTATCCAGCCTGGCGGGGTAGTGCAGGTGGGGGACCCAGAACGGCGGGTGTGACGGGAGCGGTAGCTCCTGAGCTTGAGGCGCCATCAAGTCGCGCCTTAGTTCTGCGCTCATAAGTGGTGTTCCTAAAACAAGAATGAAACCAGATTAGTCAACTAAAACCCTACCCCACACTTAGTAGAAAAACTCAATTTCACGAAGAAATGAGGGAAACTAAGTGGGGCAAGCAAAGCGGAGTAACCGGTAATCATAGACAGTAAAATACACACGTAGGAACAACCAGAATTAAATAAGCACAATTAGAGTTCAAAGAGTCAAACCGACATTTAGAAAGTCAACATTATAGCATATTGAACCCTAATCATGGCAAGACTATCATAACTTTGAGAATGACGGTAAAATATGATCTCAAATGTCAAGCATGATAATATGAACGAGAATGAGCACATCAGGCAGCCAAATGATCACAACAATTCAAAGTCAAACCGACATTTCTCACAAAAGTCAACATCACAAAGAATCAATCCTATGCATAGCAACACATGATCAAATGATATGAAAATTAAGCACGGAACTCCCTAAGCATGCTAGAACAGTTCTACAAGTTCAGCTAACCTAGTTCACACGAAAACGCTCGGCACGCAAAACGAGGCAAACCGAAAACTCAACCGAAAGTCAACCCCGACGAAATTCAGCAATCCATATGTCAAAAGATTCGTATTGAAAAGTTCTACAACTTACCTTGAAGCCATGGATGATAAAAATGAACGGTTTGGGAGGAATCGGTGAAAAACTCTAAAAACAAGGGTTTCGGTGAACTGGAGCTGTAGAGCTCCGATTTGGCTGTTCTAGGGCTCGATGGAATCGGAATGGGCAGGGGAGTTGAGCGGCGGCAGTCGGCGACGGCGGCGGCGGAGGGAAACGGTAGCGACGGCGATTTTAAAGAGTGGTGGCGGCGGCGATTTTGAAAACAAAGAAGGGAGGGGTTTCGCCGTTGCCGAAAATTTTGAACTACTCGGGTGAAAATATTTTCGCAAATCCGGCCAACTTCAGAAAATCACAGTTAAATCCAAAAAAAATCAGAAAGACCTCAATCAACTTGCAACTGACTCTATGACACACAGACTCTACACGAAAAATAATAAATTAAACAAACTGACACTTTTGGCTCCCACGAACCGACTCTAAAATACCAAGTTCAACAAAAATTAAAACAGACTCCAGCCGTGGGTTGCCTCCCACGAAGCGCTCTTTTATTAACGTCCTTGAGCTGGACGATACCTGGACGGTATTAGGAGACATCCCAACTCAGATTCTCCTTAACGCTCACGTCGGAGTTCATGAAGTACAACTTTGGGACTTCTCCGGTAAGCGTGAATCTCTTCCCGTTTGCATGCAAAAGCTTGGTACGTCCATCGGGAAGATGATCGACGAACTTGAACGGTCCGAACAGTTCTCTGGAGAGATCATCCTTCTTGATTGTTACGATGGAAGGAATGAAGACTGTCGGCTTCTTCTTTTCTTTTATCTTCGGCTTGGTATCACCAGGATCGGTGATCGTTAGTATTTCCTTAGGAGATGCTTTCGGCTTCTCCTTCCATACTTGTTATGGCGCCGGTTTCTCGGAACTAATTGGTGGTGCAGCTGGCTTGGTGGAAGACGGCGGAATTTTTCGCCTCCAGACCATTTGGGTCTTCGTCTTCTTGTTCTTTCCCCGAGGTCTGCTCGATTTAGTGCTCGGTGGCTTAGAAGAGGCTTGTAGTTCCTTCTTCTTCTTGGGAAGCTTCTGAACCAAAGTTTCTGGCTTCTTCTTAATGACCTGTTCAATATCTGCAGCAACAACTGATCTAGAGACACTGGTAGAAGCATTAGTAACGGAGTTGACCGGAGTCAACTCCACAGTTTCAACATCTAGGAGTGAGATTCTTCATTCCTAGAGTTATATTTCATGCCATCTTTAAGACGGAACGTTTTTGTTTCTTTACCGACCCTTAGAGTTAAAGAACCATTTGGAATGTTAATATTCATTCCAGTAGTAGCCATGAAAGGTCGACCTATGAGAATGGTAGCATCATCTGTACTAGTATCCATAATCACATAGTCAGCTAAGAACGTGAACGGAACACATTTAGTGACAACGTCTTTAATCTCTCCCTTAGGGGTTTTAAGTGATCTATCAGCAAAGACAAGTTGCATACTAGGCGGTTCAAGTTCTCCTAGGTTTAACTTTTCAAACTGGCTCATATGCATGACATTAACAGATGCTCCTAGATCAACTAAACAACGTTCAATCTCAACATCATTGATGACCAAAGGCAAAGTAAAAGAACCAGGATCAGATAACTTAGCTGGATATGGAGAAGCAGGTTTCTTAATACGAATGTCAGGATATCCTTCCTTGTTCCCCTTCATGCCAGTCTCGATCCTTGCATTTGGCAGCAATGCTCTAGGAAAGGGAGGTTTCACGACGTACGATGCAAGAGGAGGATCATCCTCCTTAGGCGCCGGTTTCTGTTCTTTTTCTTCTTCCTCCAGAGTATCAGCGATCCTGCGCAATACAGAACAAGCATCAGCAATTAAGTTTGGGACTTTTCGAGCGGTTACCATCTTGGCTTGCTCCTTCCTCGAATTTGGCTTTGTCTGGCTTGGAAGTTGGCCAAATGGTCGACCAGATGCTAGCATGCTCGAGATGTTGTTCACGGCTTGCTCAATTCTTTGTCCAGATGCTATCTGTTCTTGATTGAGAAGAGCTTGAGCCTTGAACTGACTGTCATGATCATCGAGTCTAGTGATGATCTGGCTGAGCTTCTTATCCAGGTCACTGACATTGTTCTCTCTTTGATGCTGCTAACCTGGATAGGTATTGTTAAGATATTGATTCTGGCGATTGCCAGGAGTAGTTCCATAATTACCAGGATTGCGATGCGGCGGCTGGTAGACCTGGATAGGCTTCTGATCCTGAGCTGGACCAGCCGGGCGGTTATTCTAGTTTTGGTTGTGGTTGGCGCCAGCATTGTAGGGAGGTCTGTCTTGATAGTTCCCTTGCTGTCTGAAGTTACGGTAGCCAGCATAACCATTCTGATTATTGATGAAGCCTTGTTGGATGAAATTTACCTCTTCGGCAGACCAGACTTCTGCCTTATCAAAATTATGACAACGGCCTCCTTTATGTGCGCAAGCTCCACACCACTCACAATCGGCAACATAGACAGAGGCTGCCGATGGCTTGATCGGTGTGGTAGACTTCTTCAAATGCTTCTCTACCTCTGCTTTGATTGTAGCTTCAAGATCTAGCTTGCTCCTTGATCCTTCAGATTGTCGTTCCCAGTTCCTTGACTTGGAAGCACAGTTTGCGAAGTGAAGAAGAGCATCTTCAGGTGTTAGTGTAGTGCAATCCCTTCAGCTAGAGAATTGACCCACTTGGCGGATTCTTCTCGAAGTCCTCGAGCAAAAGTTTTAGCTAACTGCCTCTGCTCGAATCCATGATGAGGGCAGGTGTAGAGAAATTCTTGGAATCGATTCCAAGTATCATACAAGCTTTCTCCTTCTTTCTGGTAGAATCTAGCAATGCTGTCCTTGATGGCGGTTGTTCTGGCCGGAGGGAAGTATTCTTCAACGAAGTCCTGAGCCAAAGTATCCCAATCAGTGTAATAGCCAAGTGGTTTGCCAGTAAGCCACCTCTTAGCAGGGCCTTTCAGAGAGAACGGGAAAGCTCTCAGACAAAGGGTGTTTTTGTCAAGGTTTCCGCTCTTGAAAGTGCTGCAGAGATCAAGGAAGTATGCAAGATGAGTGCACGGATTGTCTAGGGGCCTGCCTTCAAACTGTAAATCCCTAGAGATCATCGTCAAGAATGGAATCTTGATCTCATAGTCAGGATCTTCTTCAATGCGCGGAACGAAAATGGCAGATCGAACGCTAGTCGTGCTCGGCTTGTTATAGTCTGCTAGACTCTTCTGTGCAGGTGGTGGCGGTGGTAATCTATCGTCTATGGCGGGAGATGGAGGAGGTGAAAGTGTCTCGGTGTATGAAGCAGATGAAGATGACGGTACAGGTGAAGATGGAGATGAGGAACTCTCCTTCGGTTCTTCGATCTTGATCGGAGTGATGAATGGATTGGATCTGCCTTTCTTCAGAATCTGTGATCGTAGAGGTGGAGCAGAACTGCCTGGTCTCTCTGCACTCTTAGCCTGTTCCGTTTGAGAGCGAGTCCAAGGACAGTGAGGCATACACCTGTAAACCTACAGATAACAAAGACAAACAAAACCAGTGTAAAATCGAAGTGGGTGGAAAAATGAAAGATGGAAAGTAGAAGAATAAATTGCCAGTTCTTCTTTCGAACAATCAAAAGTAGTCCCCGGCAACGGTGCCAATTTGATGAACCCATCGCAGTCGAGCATTTGATCAAATACTACCCAGCTAACGAGAGCTAAGCAGATCATATTCCAGGGGTCTTCTAAGATTGACTACTTCAAAACTGGCAAAATACTCGAATACAAGCAAGTTGTGCGCGGTGTGAGTTCCACGACTTCTAATTCTAAGAAATGCAGAGAAATTAAAAAATTAAACTAAAGCAGATTGGAAATTAGGGTTTGAAAACAGAGATGACAAACGAACTTAGACTTTGAATCCCCCTTCGTTCCCTAGAGCATCGGCAATCAACAGATCAGCGGATTTCGATTCGCATTCAATCAATTACTAAGACACCACCATAACTCCTTACCCTTAGGTTTAAGACCGGCGAACATTCGCTCTATCCGTTCTAACTACCAAGATTAACTAGCCGCCCGGGTACGGTCGCCTCTCGCAACGACTTAATTGACTGGTGCAATTACTAATGATTAATGAGTTACTCTTGCAGTGAATTAACCCTAACCAGTTCCTACGAAAGGCACGCTCCAATTATAAGGTTAATTGTTCAATTCGATGTTCTAAAGTAAGGCGAGCGTTCGCTTCTATCCTTAGCTTAACCAGAATCTAATCTAGGTGATCAATCCAGACAAGAAACATGAACAATGAAGAACAAATCAAACATGAATGAGAAACTGATTGAATTTCGAATCTAATCACCGCCGATCCGTGACCGCTTTAAAGCCCTAGGTCACTTAGGGTTCATCTAGTCTAAGCTCTAACGAGTTTAGCTACTCATGATTATTACAAAAGAAACAAAGACAAAAAGAGAGTTCATCATCCAGAGGAAGAACAGAAAAGAATCTGAAAAACCTAATTTAGACGACTCTGGCAGACTTCGATCTTCGGTAAACTACACTCCTAGCTCTGGTTCTTCGAGGTTGAAGGGATGGCGTCACGATCTCTTTCCGGCTCTTCGAACTCTAACTCTTCACTCCAGAACTTGAGAGGATTCTGATTCAAAAAGTTTCAATTATGATATGATTATGAGGTATAACTTTTGGGCCACCGGGTTAAGTGTTTATACTTAACCCTAATCAGCCGGATTTCTTCTGATATTTTCGCCAAAATTCTTGAGGAATTTTGGTGAAAATTCCTTTGCAAATGAAGGGATATTTTCGCTCTTCTCTGGACTTCATTCTCGGTTCGAAAACTTGACACTTTCGCCAAAACCGATTTGTGCTGATATTTTCGCCGAAAACACTAGGTGATTTTCGGCGAAAATTCCTTTGTAATCCGGGCAGGAATTTTCTTGAACTTGATTGGCTCCTTTGATCGATTCCGGTTCAGTTCCTCGATGTTCCAATGCCTTAGACACGTCCTTGGTTACTTATTCGACGGCAAAAACCTGTGCTAACATATAAACACTAGAAAACCATCAAATAGACCCGAAACGGGCCAAGGTAACACAAATGGCACGAGATAGGGCAATCGATTGAATATTCATTATTCTACCCTAAAAACCATGTCTTAAGCCAAGAAATGTCGCTTAAATGAGGCTGATAGTCACGTCAAATCGAGTGTCATCAGCATCCTGAGGAGTGAGGGCGGTGCAATCTCCGCCAGCTAGGGAGTTAACCCACTTTGAAGATTCTTCGCGCATACCACGAGCAAAGAATTCAGCCAGCTGTCTTTGTTCATACCCATGGTGAGGACAGACAAAGAGAAGAGATTGGAATTCATTCCAAGTGTCATAAAGACTTGCATCCTCTCTCTGAGTGAACCTGGAGATGCGGTCTTTATAAGCAGTTGTCCTCGCGGGAGGAAAGTATTCCTCAACAAAATCTTGAGCTAATGTCTCCCAGTCAGTGTGGTGACCTGGCGGTTTACTACTGAGCCACTGCTTAGCAGCACCTCTGATAGAAAACGGGAAAGCTCGGAGATATAACGCATTCTTGTTGAGGTTCCCAGACTTGAAGGTGTCGCAGACAGCCAAAAAGTTGGTTATGTGTGTGCAGGGATTATCATCTGGTCTTCCCTCGAATTGTATGTCCCTAGAGATTAGCTCCAAGAGAGGAATCTGAATCTCATAGTCAGGGTCATTGTCAGTAGAGAGCACGATGATGGGTGATCGGAGGTTAGATGCGCGTGGCTTACTGTAGTCCGCAACACTCTTAAAAGTGGACATTGCGGTAAAGGAAGATGGAACGGAAGTGATCCGTTTCTGTACCTGCTCTGATCTGCAAGAGACAAAAACAAACACAACCGGTGTAAAATCGAAGTGTAATGGAAAATGAAAGATGGAAGGGAAGAAGAATAAAAATGCCAACTCTTCTTTCAACGAAATAGAAGAGTCCCCGGCAACGGCACCAATTTGATGAACGTGTCGTTGTGATTCGTTCAACAAATAACTAACAAAGCTACAAAAGCTAGGGTAGATCGTATTCCAGGGGTTTCCTCTACTTCCTTACTCAAAGATGTTGGCAATTTAGTTCAAGTTTAAACACAAGTTGTGCATGGTGTGAGTTCCACGACTTCTATACTAAAATGCAAGGATAAGTTGAAATGAAGATTAAAGCTAAGAAAGATTTAAGATTGATTGATAGACTAAAAAGATGACAGACAAGCTTAGACTTCGAATCCCCCTTAGATCACCAGAGCAACAGTAGTTCACAGACCAGCGATTTTCGATTCTAATTCATTCAGTTCACAGACACCATCATAACTCCTGACCCTTAGGTTTAAGACTGGCGAACGTTCGCTCTATCCGATCTAGCTACCACGATTAATTAGCCGCCCGGGTACGGTCGCCTCTCGCAACGACTTAACTTAACTGGTGCAAATTCTAATGATTAATGAGTTACTCTAGCAATGGATCAACCCTAATCGGTTCCTACGAAAGGCACACTCCAATTATAAGGTTGATTGTTCGATTTGGTGTTTTAAAGTAAGGCGAGCGTTCGCTTCTATCCTTATCTTAACAAGAATCTAATCTAGGTGGCCAAACCAGACAAGAAACACAAATAACGAAGAACAAATCAAACATGAAAGATGACACTGAATGAACTTTGAATCTAATCACCACCGATCCGTGACCGCTTTAAGCCCTGGGTCACTTAGGGTTCATCTAATCTAAGCTACACGAGTTTAACTACTCATATTCAATACAGAAGAATCAAAGACAAACGAAGAATACATCTCATGTAGGAGAACAGAGAAGAACTGTAAAACCTAATTTTGATGTTTCCTGGCAGCTTCAATCTGCTGGATCTTCAACTCCTAGCACTGGCTCTCCGAGATGGATGGATGGCGTCACATTCCGTTCCTGGCTCCTTGAATCCTTTCTACTCGTTCTTTTCCTCTCTCTCCTCGACTGTGTGTTGTGTGTTGTGAAAATTGTAAGTCCCCCTTTTTGTTAGCCGCCGAATTCTGTATTTATACATACCCGAGATTTTCTGATTTCAACTGGGGTTTTCGCCAAAAATAATAGAGGAATTTCGGCGAAAACTTCTTCCTACTCGGGGCAGTGGATTCCTTCTTTCGTTTTCGGCGAAAACCCAAGGGTATTTTCATCGAAAATACATGTGTAAATGGGGCAGGCGTTTTCTTTGACTTGAGCGATCTCTCCGGTTGATTTATGTGTGATTCTTCGGGGTTCCAACGTCTAAGACACGTCCTTGGCTACCATATTCGATGGCAAAAAAACTTGTTCTAATATAAAAACACTAGAAAACCATCAAATAGACCCGAAACGGGCCAAGGTAACACAAATGGCACGAGATAGGGCAATCGATTGAATACTCGTTGTTCTACCCTAAAAACCATGTCTTAAGCAAAAAAAATGTCACTTAAATGAGGCTGATAATCACGTCAAATCGAGTGTCATCAGCAGGTACAGAATCGAATCACTTCTGTTCCATCTTCCCTTACCGCGATGGCTGCTCCAAAGAGTCTTGCGGACTACAGTAAGCCGAACGCGTCTAACGTTCGGTCTCCCATTGTCGTACCTCATGATGACAACGATCCTGACTATGAGATCAAGATCCCCTTCCTGGGACTAATCTCTAGGGACATACAATTCGAAGGAAAGCCAGATGATAATCCCTGCACACATATATCTGACTTTCTGGCTGTCTGTGAAACTTTCAAGTCTGGAAACCTCAACAATAATGCTTTATGTCTCCGATCTTTTTCGTTTTCTCTCAAAGGTGCAGCTAAGCAGTGGCTTGGAAGCAAACCACCAGGTCATTACACTAACTGGGAGGCATTAGCTCAAGATTTTGTTGAGGAGTACTTCCCTCCAGCAAGGACAACTGCTTACAAGGACCGCATCTCCAGGTTTACTCAGAGAGAAGATGCAAGCCTGTACGACACTTAGAATGAATTCCAGTCCCTTCTCTTCAACTACCGTCACCATGGGTATGAATAGAGGCAGCTGGCTGAATTCTTTGCTCGTGGTATGCGCGAAGAATCTGCAAAGTGGGTCAACTCCCTAGCTGGCGGAGATTGCACCGCCCTTACTCTTCAGGAAGCTCTTCTGCATTTTGCTAGCTGTGCTTTAAAATCCAGAAACTGGGAGAGGGAAAGAGAAGGAACCAAGAGTCATATGAGCGTTGCAGAGCAGATCAAGGCAGAGGTTCAGAAACATCTACAGGCAGTTGGTATCCCCCTCGATCCCCCGTCAGCTACCATCTTTTCGGCTGACTGTGGATGGTGTGGAACCTGTGCTCATAACGGTGGAAGCTGCCTCAACTTCAGTAAAACAGAAGTCTGGTCTACAGAAAAGGTGAACTTTGTTGGTCAAGGCTTCGCCAACAATCAGAAAGGCTATGCCGGTTACAAAAACTACGTACCGCGGACCCAGTACAACCGGTTTGCAGATCCGTACCAAAGACCTCCGGGATTCATTGGAGGACATCAACAGTTCCAAGCAAAGCCGTATTACAATAGAGACATAGATTATGAGAAGAAGTTCAATCAGATCATGAGCAGACTCGACGACCACGACAATCAGTTAAAAGCTCAAGCCGCACTCAATCAAGGGCAGCGGGCTCAAAGCCAAAGGATAGAAGATGCAATAAGCAATATGACAAGACTTTTCACTAGCAATCCCTTCCTGAATCAGACGGCATTTCAAGCAGATCTCGGTGTAAAGAGCGAACACACTCAAACTATTACCACCAGGAGCGGCAAGCAAACAATCGACCCAAAGGCTCCGGAACCTGACGTGATACCAGATGCCAGTGCTGCCATGGATATGCCAGAGATTGAAGATATCACAGAAGAGGAAGAAGAAGCATCGGCTCCCCCTCCCAAGACAGCTCCTGAGCCCGTCTTGGCTCCATATATACCTCGGATCCCCTTTCCAAAAGCTGCAATGAGCAAAGCCAAGGATCACAACACCCAATATAAGAAGTGGTACAATGTTCTTAAGACTGCAGAGATCAAGATACCAGTAACAGAAGCTGTAGAGATTATACCACCACTTGGGAAGTTCTTTAAGGATCTCGTGAAGAAAGTGAAGAACGGGGAGGCGTACTCTGTCACGCTCACTAACGAATGTGCTTCTCTCTTCGGTGACCCATCTCCCATAAGACAGCCGCCACCACCGCCAACTAAGTGTTCTGATCCCGGTCCTTTTACATTACCGTGCATCATTAATGGGATTAAAATTGATCGTAGTCTGGCAGATTCTGGTGCTTCTATTAATGTTATGCCTATTTATCTGTATGAAAAGCTGAACCTAGGGAAATTAAAACCGCTTACTTTGCATCTCGTGTTAGTCGATAGGTCTGTCAAACTGCCTAGGGGTGTGATAGAAGACGTAGCTGTTTGTTGTGGCCCTTTTACCATAATTGCAGATTTTGTTGTTCTAGACACCCGTGAGTTAGACGGAACGCTTATCCTAGGTCGACCCTTCTTAACAACTGCTGGTGCAAATATTAACTGCAAACAAGGCCTGTTGACTTTAAGTGTAAGACAGGAAAGTGTTACATTTCACATTAAAGATAGCATGCAATACTCTGTTGCTCAAGATGATAACTGTTATACTCTTGATCCCCTAGAGTTGGCCTCGGCCAACTTCGTCACTAATGCCTTATCTAGTGATCCGCTAGAGTTGTGTTTGATTTCAGGAATCGACAATGCACTAGAAGATCCAGAGCAGCGCCTATGGCAATATGAGTTAGATGAGCAGAAGGCGACATTCACACCCATTAATGCGCCTACACACATCGAGCCATCATCGAGTCAGATCACTACTTCATATGAGAATCTGGCAGAGCTCACCCTAAAGGAGCTGCCTGACCATCTGGAGTATGCATTCCTGGGGAAGGAATGCCAGCTGCCAGTCATCATCAATTTGAATTTATCTCCGAGCAGAAAGAGAAACTGATCAGGCTACTCAAGAAGCATGTCCGAGCCATTGCCTGGCAGTTGGCCGACATCAGAGGAATCTCTGAAACCTTCTGCAAGCATCGGATAGTTGTAGATGAAGAGTTCAAGCCGGTCAGACAACCACAACGCCGACTAAACCCTCTGATGCAGGAAGTTGTGAAGAAGGAAGTCCTCAAGCTTCTGGATGCCGGTATCATCTATCCTATTGCTGATAGTCCTTGGGTCAGTCCGACTCAAGTTGTCCCGAAGAAAGGCGGAATCACAGTCATCCCTAATCTGAAGGGTGAGCTCATTCCAACTCACACGGTTACCGGATGGAGAGTTTGTATCGATTATCGGTGACTCAATGATGCTACCAAGAAGGATCACTTCCCACTGCCATTCATTGACCAGATGCTAGAACGGTTGGCTGGTCATGATTACTACTACTTCCTTGATGGGATGTCCGGATACTTTCAGATCCCCATCGAGCTCGACGATCAAGAGAAGACGACTTTCACCTGCTCGTTTGGTACGTTCGCTTATCGTCGCATTCGCTTTGGTTTATGTAACGCTCCTGCCACTTTTCAGAGATGCATCTTGCTATATTTGGGGATCTGGTAGAGAATGTGGTGGAGGTATTCATGGACGAATTCTCCGTCTATGGAGACTCATTTTCCAAGTGTCTGGCCAATCTGGACAAGGTGCTAGCTCGTTGTGAGGAAACCGACCTGGCTCTTAGTTGGGAGAAGTGTCACTTCATGGTTACCGAAGGCATTGTTCTTGGCCATAGGATCTCTAAGCTCGGTATCGATCGTGCCAAGCTTGAAACCATCGCCAGCCTGCCTCCGCCGACCTCGGTCAAGACAGTTCGAAGCTTCCTCGGTCATGCTGGATTCTACCGGAGGTTCATCAAAGACTTCTCCAAGATCACTCTTCTAATGACGAAGCTTCTTGAGAAGGATGTTCCCTTCATTTTTTATAAAGCTTGTCTTGCAGCCTTTGAGACTTTGAAGACTCAGCTCACCACCGCACCGATCCTTACAGCACCAGATTGGAATCTTCCATTCGAGATTATGTGCGATGCTAGCGACTTCGTCGTTAGTGCGGTTCTTGGTTAGAGAAAGGAGAAGAGATTTCATCCTATCTATTTTGCTAGAAAGACGCTTAACGATGCTCAGAGGAACTACACTACTACAGAGAAAGAGCTTCTGGCTATCGTCTTCTCCATTGATAAGTTCAGGCAGTACCTGGTTCTTTCACATACCATCGTTTATACAGATCATGCTGCTCTGCGCCACCTCTTAGCCAAGCAGGATTCGAAGCCAAGGCTCATCCGATGGATCCTTCTTCTCCAAGAGTTCGATATAAAGATTAAAGACAAGAAGGGAGCTGAGAACCTGGCAGCCGATCACCTCTAACGACTCGAGGAATCACAGACAGGTAAGTCTACTACTACCCCTATCAATGATTCTTTCCCTGATGAGTTGTTGCGTGTCAAAACGTATGAACAGGTTAACAGCATAGCTATCGAGCCCTGGGAAATACCTCACGCTCAAGAGCTAAGTAACGCAGCCGATTCAGAAGAACCCTGGTATGCAACCCTGGCTAATTATCTCTCTCACGGCATCGTACCTCATGAGCTGGACTACAATGCACGCAAGAAGCTCTTCAAAGAGGCCAAGTCATACTTCTGGGATGAGCCTTTCTTGTACCACATTAGTACTGACGGGATGATCCGAAGATGTGTCTCTTACATCGAAGCAGCTGACATCATGCGTAAATGCCACGAAGGCAATTTGGAGGACACTTCGGCGGGAACCGCACTGCAAGAAAGGTACTTGAAACTGGTTTTTATTGGCCTTCAATCTTTAGTGATTGCGACGCTTTTGCTCGACATTGTGATGCATGCCAATGATCAGGTAACATCCCTAACCGTAATGAGATGCCCCAAATTGTTTCTTTAACTGTTGAAATCCTCAATGTTTGGGGAATTAATTTTATGGGTCCGTTCAGACCCTCCAACGGAAACAAGTACATTCTTGTGGCCGTTGATTATGTTTCCAAGTGGGCTTAAGCTGAAGCTCTACCCACTAACGATTCAAGAGTAGTGGGTCGGTTCCTTACCCGTCTTTTCACGCGTTTTGGTTCACCACGCTTTATCATAAGCGATAGGGGTACCCACTTCCATGGACATTGCGACCGTGTGTGCAAACGCTTTGGCGTCACCCACCGTATGTCCACAGCTTACCATCCTGAAGCTAATGGTCAAGCGGAAGTGACGAACCGTGAGCTCAAGCGGATTCTTGATAGGATAGTTGGCCGGTCCCGCAAGGAATGGTCATCTAAGCTCAATGATGCCTTATGGGCTTATCGAACTGCCTACAAGACTCCCATCGGTACCTCGCCGTATCAGCTGGTCTATGGCAAGACATGCCATTTGCCAGCTGAGCTTGAGCACAAGCCATTCTGGGCTAATAAAGAGTTGAACATGAGTTATGCAGTAGCAGGTAATATGCGTCACGACCAGATCGCCAAACTTGAGGAGCACTGTCTCCACGCATATGAGAGCACGAAGCTTTACAAGGAGCGTACCAAGAGAATTCATGACTCCCAATTGAAGACGATCAAGCAGTTCTACCCCGGAGATGAAGTCCTCTTGTATAACTCTCGACTGAAACTCTTCCCGGGTAAACTGAAGTCTTGTTGGTCCGGCCCTTATACCGTGGTTCGACAGACGTCCTAGGGCAGCGTCCTTATTAATTACATGATCAAGAACCATTTATGGTCACCGGACACAGGCTGAAGAGGTATCTGCAAGGATTAGCTGTTTCTTTCATCGATGTCCACTACTTTACGTCAGAACCATGACACGTACCCAGGTATCGTCCAGCTCATGGACGTTAAACAAGAGCGCTTCGTGGGAGGCAACCCACGGCTGGAGTCAATTTTTGCCTTTTCGAGTTCTCCTTAAAAAAAACTGCCAAGTCAATTTTCAAACGAGTTTTCGCCAAAAACTTGGGTTTTAAAACCTCCTGATCCTCCTGTTTTCGCTACCGAAGAGTTCTTGCCGAAAACTCAGCTTTTTTGCCAAAAACTTTTGGATTTTTAAAGGAATTTTTGCCAAAAATTCAGAGCTTTTTTGCCGAAAATGTGAGCCTTGTCCGCCGCCTATTTAAACCTTTTCCAACTCATGTTTTCGTGAACCCCCCCTCCCGAAAGCTATTTTCACCGACCATCTCTTTCTCTTTTGAAGACCCGAGCCGCCGCCACCCCTGTTCGCCGACCAAACAACAACCAACCGACCACCCTCCCCTCTTCCTTCGTTGATTTTCGACTCCAAACTAGAATCGGAGCTCCATAGCTCCAGTTCCGCCCGAACGAGTTTTTCAAGCTTTTCGTCGATTTCTCAGATTTCTAATCGTTTTCTCGAGTCATGTCTTCACGGTTAGTTGTTCAGCCCTTGATTTTGAATCTTTTAGCTTTTTGACTTTCGGTTTTTTGCATGGTTGACTTTCTGGATTTTCCTCGATTTGCGTGTTTGCTATTTCGATGTCGTTTGGCTAGACTTTGGCATTACCACTTGATCTATTTTTCCTCGTGAATGGTTTTCTGTGCTTTTGTGCTTATGGATTCTCTCGTGCTCTATGCTTGCCGATGTTTTGTCTTGTGCTCTGCCCAGTGACGAATTGCAGCTTTTTCCATGCTTGTTTGATTGAATGCCATTTTCTTCCCTACGTGCTGGCCATTTCTTTGCTGCTATGTCTCGATTCGGTGATCTCTCGGTTAATTTACTTGCCCCCACTTGTCAACCTAAGTGTGGGGTAGGATTCTTGTCTTCTGATTCTGGTCTTCCCTAAGTTGTGTTTTACAGGGCTCCAAAGCGCTTCAAGACCATGAGTGCAGATAGGGCGCAGCGATCCTCGACTCGACAGAACCGGGCTCAATCCTCCCGTCCACCCGCACCGACTGCACCGACACCGGCGGTTGTGACCGTCATCCCACAAGCTGTACCAGCCCTCATGATCCCTATTGCTAGTATTCTAGCTACCGCTACTGGGGCCTTACATCCTTTCATCGCTACCCTTGAGCCACACCAACTGGAGGTCTATCAGAAGATCAAAGACATTCCTCCGGCTAAGGTGGCAGTTCTTTATTTAGACAGTCTCAAGGACCACAATCCGGCTTGGCACTCCACCATCGACCACGCCCTTCATCAAGCTGGTTTGCGAGTTCTGACCACTCATGGTTCCCCCTACCAGCTTGTCACCCTTCAAGAGTTCTGGAGTTCGTTCCGGCACCTCACTCCGAAGCCCATAACTGATCAGAAATTCGTATCCTTTCGCCACGGCGGTGTTCTCCACGTGAATTCCACCCACGAGTTCGGCCGCCTGCTGGATCCGCACGCCAACCTCCTGGATACATTCCTTGGTTTTGCGGACACCTACTCCATCATGAGTGATCCTTACCCAGAAGTGTGGAAATGGGCCTCCTGCCAACCTGAGATCACACCTATTGTCAACCCCACGGTAGGTGACATCGCTCACCCTATTCTTAAATTCTTGCATTATGTTTGGGTGCAGTCTTTGTGTTATTGCAGCAAGATGAGCCGTCACCATGTTTCTTTGGAGGAGCTCGTGCTATTCCGTGCTTTAGAGGAGGATGCAAACCTCCATCCCGGATAGTGGCTTGCATGATTCTTCCACAAGCGCACTACCACCAAGAAACTTCCTTCTGAGCTTCCGGGCGGACCTTTCATTTCATGTTTGATCGACAACCTCCAGCTAGGTGACAAATGGGGCCCCGATATTCCTCGTGTACGATTGAGCACATAGGTGCTGAACTCGCCGTAGCACGGGGCATCGACCTTTCGTTGGACTTTGAGAATTGCAGATCGCTTCCTCACCGCCTCCCACAGCCGGTTGCACGCCCACCACCACGCCCACAGATGGCCGCTGAGATTATTGAGCGGCTGGCGCATATTGAGCAGTGGCAGCTCGACTACTCGGCTGGTTCGCTTCAATGGTAGAAGGACCGAGTAGCACATGAGGAGACCCAGAACGAGCGATGGACCATTCTACAGCAGTTCACTACAAAAAAAGAGCGTTTTGGCGTAAGTTGAAATGAAAGAGGATAGCGTCGGTCAACCGGTCGACCGACGCTAAACAGAATCTCGCGTTTTAGCGTCGGTTGTTTGGTCGACCGACGCTGGTCGACTGACGCTAAAAACTAACCCTAATGAGCTGAACGCCTCCTCTCTTCTCTCTTATCTTTCTCTTTTCCCTTCTTCATCTTCCACTCCCAAACCTCTCCTTCTTCTTCATCTTCATCTCCTACACCCAAACCTCTCTTCTTCTTCTTCTTCAGCCGCCCACCCCGCCGCTCCACCTATTCCGCCGCCGCCCGCACCACTCCCAAGCCCAAGCCACCGCCGCCCCCGCCGCCTCCCAAGCCCAAGCCGCCGCCGCCTACCCCGCCGCTCCCAAGCCACCGCCGCCCACCCCGCCGCTCCACCTATTCCGTCGCCGCCGCCGCCCACCTTTTCCTAAGAAGAAGGAGGGAATAAGAAGAAAAAGAAAAAGAAGAAGGAGGCTAGAAGAAGAAGAAGAAGGAGGCTAGAAGAACAAGCAGATGCAAGACGGAGGGAAGAAGAAGGAGGGAAGAAGAAGAAAAAAGTTACAGCTGGATCTGCAGCTTTTTTTTTGTGATGTGAACGCATATTTAGCGTCGGTAGGTCTGTGCCGTAGCGTCGGTCGACCTAAAACCGATGCTAAATATTAACGTCACCACATCTGGCGTCAGTTTTGTCGACCGACGCTATTAAATTTAGCATCGGTCGGTGATTGACGCCATAACGCGCGTCTGACCGACGCTAAACGACCTTTTTTTTGTAGTGGTTCATGGCCAACCAGGCAGCCAGACAGAGGGATGAGTTCGCATGGCGACAGCAGATGGAGCAGCGACTTGGCGTTTCACCGATCCCAACACCACCTCCACCCCCACCTGCGGAACAGTGATTAGGTTGTTTCTATCCTTTCCATTTCTTTTCTTTCTTCTTCTCGGATTTCGATCCAATTTTTTCTGTGTGGATCCGGGGCACTTGTCCCGGTATCCTTTTGATCTTTTTGTTGTTTGTGTTTTGTAGGATCTTGAGTAGCTACTCCGCTCCGCCTCGGGCTCTCCACGTTCATCCACTACACCACCTATCACCTTCCAGGTTCTTCGTACCTCTCCACCTCTTTTTACTCTTGTGAGGTCACAGAACAGTTTAAGTGTGGGGTAGGATGTTAGGATTATGCATGATCTTGCTGGATTTTCTGTGACTCGTGGTGCAATTTTGAATCCCTCTAGCATGGAATTGCTAAATTCTTGACTGGTGATGTTAAATTGACTTCAATTTTGAAAAATGACGTCTAGACTGTTCCACTTAGAACTTGTAACCAACGTGTTGGCACTGATATCAAATGAGTCTAGGTCAGAACATATCATAAATCACTCTTGTAGTTGAAACTTGAATCAATTGACTTGTTAATAACAAAGCTCGATAACACCGTTCTAAGATGATAAATGCTAGTTTCTCCCATGTTTTTCACTCCATATTTGATCACCTGTGATTGTGGCTTGAGATTAGGCAGAAATCCAATTCGAAGTCTTGTGTAAAAAGTTATAACTAGCTAGGATCAAATGGCTAAATTGTTAAATCAAGTAATAAAGTTGTGCAAATCAATGCTAAGTTCTTTAAAGTGCTGAAAATAAAGCTAGGCAAGCCTAGCAAAAAGAGATCAAACATGGGAGATCCTTAGGCTAATCAAAGACTTAAAATGCACTAAATATAGTCACATCAAATTCCCCTACGACTAAGCTTTGCTTGTCCTCAAGCAAATGAATTAGAAAGCATCCAAGTTCACAAATGACAAGATCGGCCCCATTGAGATTCAAGCAATAACAATTTGGCTTAAACTGTTCCACAAACAAACTTAACCTACACATGCAAGAACGTCAACCAAACAAGTCTAGACCTCACTATTTTCTGCACACTGCAAGTAGTGGTTAATTGGGACACAGCAAAACCGACCACGACAACACCAACTTTAATCAAAAGGACTTGAACTCGGGAAATGGAACGGATTAAGCGGAGGTAGGAAATATTTGGGAAGTGGTGAGTGATCGTGATGTGGCTATCGACTTGACTTCATCCGCCTCTAGATCTGCACTTTTCACGCTCAAGCTAGGATCAGTACAACAAGGGCCACTTTTGAGAACTTTTTTTTCTTTTCTATTTTTCTTCTCTCTTTTTTTCTCTACTGCATACTAGTGCTCGATCCAACACTTCACTTAGGTGTTGAACCTGCTTAGCTCACAGCCTTTGCCTTTGCTAGTGCTCAACCCGACACTTCACTTAGGTGCCGAGCTTGCCTAGCTTTTCTTTTCTTTTCTTTTGAACATTTTCTTTTGACATTTCTCTTCACAACTAGCCACTTGATCCTTAGCCCCTTACAACTTAAACACAAGATTTCGAATTGGATTCCGTCTAATCTCAAGCCACAATCACGAGGGATCAAAAAGTTCAAAAAGTTGACGAAAAACATGGAAAAGGGGTGAAAATTCTGATTGCCTTCATCATCTTAGACCGGTGTTATCGAGTGGTACAAAAACACGTATCAAACCAATCAACCAACATACAAGAGTGATAACATCTCTGTTCTGGCCTAGACTCATTTGATATTAGTGCTAACATGCTGGTTAAAGGTTCTAAGTGGAACAGTCTAATCGTCATTGTGAAAGATTGAAGTCAATTAAACACCAAAAGTCAAGAACTGAACGATTCTACAATAGAGGAATTTGGAAACAATCAAGATCATGCAAATCATCAAAGCATAGCCTTAGACTTTTACCGACAAATAATCACACCAAACCTCAAACTCCCCTACGACTAACATGAGCATTGTCCTCAACGATCAAGAGAGAGAGGGTAAGGTGGAACGAAGTTACCGCGTTGGTAGAGAGGAGCATAGGACGTAATAGTGGTGAAAGAGTCCCATGATGATCATTGGTGAAGAGTGATCCCAAATGCTTGTCAAACCTTATTCAAAAAGCTAAAACAATACAAAAACCTCAAATAACAATTAAAAGCAAAAAATTAAAGATAACATGGGGTGCCTCCCAAGAAGCGCTTGGTTACCGTCTTAAGCTCGACGATACCTGTGTTATGGTGTCCAACTTAGTACCTCTTTGATGTCAAGTAGCTTCTTCCATGATGAAGATTGAACTCCAAGTAGCGATAGAAGCAAATGGTAGACTAGCCAATGAGCAATGATGCTTGTATAACACTTGATACCTTGGGGTGGCTTGCTACCTTTGAAATTTGAAGCTTGAGGAAGAAAGTATGGTAGGGGGCCACCATTGAGCTCCATCTTCTCCAAGTTGGTAATGCCACTCAATGAGTCTTCCGGTTCAAACATGGGCGGCTCCTCTTCCATTATCACCTTAGGGGGGGTAGAGATGCATGTCTCTTTGGGTTCTTGGCACTAATACTTCATGATCAAGCAAGAAGATTGAAGAGTACTCACAATCTTTGGTGGGGCTACAATAGGGTGGTGTTGTTCACTTTCGTGCTCCACTCTCGGTGCCACCTCTTCTTGCAGCGTCTCCAAATCATCTCTCACCTCCTCTAAAGGGTCATCATCCTCAAGTCTCCTTGATTCTTCTATCCTCACATCATCGTTACTTGGCGTTTCCAAGTGAAAAACATGCTCTTCAATCTCCTCCACTACCAAATCTTCTTCCGTGTCAAGCTCTTCGGATTCACAAGTGTCATCTTCATCAACATAAACTTGCTCCAAATGATTGGGATGTCATTCATTCTCAAGAATCTTCATGATGAGCTCTATGCTTTGGGATAAACGGTTAACTCGGTTTGCATTATCCTCCGCAATTTGCAAGATCTCTAGCATGAAAGGAGGTGGAAGAGGTTTCTCATGGCTCATGAACTCTTCTTGGGGAGACTCACTTTCTTCTTCTTCCATGACAAGCACTTCCGGTTCAAAGGTGTTGGTGATGAGCTTCACACTTTGAGTTAAACGATCCAACCGAGCCGCATTATCTTCCGCAATTTGCAACATCTCCCCAATTGTGGGGGGAGGTGGAGAGTGTTATTCATCCTCTAGAGCTTCCTTGATGAGTTTCATGCCTTGAGCTAAGCGATTAAGTTGGTTCGCATTGTCATCCGCAATCTTCAAAGCTTCCTCAAGCATTGGAAAAGATGGAGAAGGTTGCTCATAGCTTACAAACTCCTTTTGAGGACGCTCACTTTCCTTCACCATTTTCAAGAGCTCCTCTAGCATAGAAGGTGGTTGAGAATGTTGTTCATGACTTGTGAAATCCTCTTGATAATACTGCGGCAAGACTTGATGGTAAGGTGGAGATGGATAGGGACATTGCTCATTCCACATGGGTGTTGAAACTTGTTGTTCTTGACCCCACCATTGGCTATCTCCCTCACAAATTCCTTGGTAGTAGTTGGATGGAGTAGGATGACCATAGTATGGGTTAGGAGATGGATTCCACCCTTGATAGGTACCATAACCTTGATTTCCATGCCACGAGCTCATCGTACTTGCAACCTTGCTCCCATGAACTAGATAGGTGGATAAGGGACCTACAAACACGCACAACAAACACAACCAAGTAGTACAACAATGCGGGATAACAAAGCCACAAAAACAAATAACAAAGAAGCAAAACTAAAACGAAAGGAAGTGAATAGAATGGTCCACTACTAAATGCTTTCAAAGGATTGAGAAAGTTCCCCGACAACGGCGCCAAAAACTTGATGTGCAAGATTTAACCTCACAACATACAAGGTCGTATTCCACAAGGGCTCTCTCAAAAGCTAATACTCACACGATTCATGGACGGTCTATTCATTTAAAATGAGTTTTAGTTTGAAAAGGAAAACAAAAGCATAAAGGAAACTAAACATGAAAGCAAAACAAAACGGTACAAAACAAAGATAAAGGAGGTTCACTTGGAAAGATAGCTTCATCATGCTCAAGAGGAACAAATACACAAACAAGCCAAACATGATCAAGGTTGCAATCGGATGACCACGCAAATCCCTTCTATAGACTCAATGCACTCTCGTCGCACTAAATCCCTATCCTAGAACCACTCAACCTAGGCTCTCGCTCTCAAGCTAAGTGACTAAAGATGCATTAAAGGTGTTTGATGAAATGCCAAGCTACAAAACCCTCTCCTATGACTCTATGACCACTAGGCTAGACACCACACTCTCATGTCAATGTCCTAACACTAAGAGAATCATCAAAAGACTAACCAAGTGTTCGATAAAATGCACAAGAGAGAAATCAGGCAACTATGGTTGAATTGAGATGATCTAATCTCTTAGAACACACTCTCTTCAATCCCTAGACCTACAATCCATGTAATCTAAGCACTCTCATGCATTAAATCACAAATGATAGACCAAATCAAGCACATAACACAATTTGGAATTAACAACAAGTCTAGAGATCATCTTCTTACAATCCAAGATCAATCATGGCAAATTTGTACAATCCACCTCTATCCTAGCACAACCATCTATCAATCCAAGGAAACCTAGGAAATCAGCCACACATGGCCAAGGGAACAAAAGAGAAAGAAAGAGAGATGGTCACCAAGAGCTCCATGGCAATCCTCTTCTTGCAAGCTCCTCTCCCAAGGTTGTGGGCTTCAATCCAAGCTCCTCTACTTTGATTTGCACCTTGCTCTAGGGTTGTGGATTGGAGATGAGGAGAAAGTATTTGAGAAGTTGAGAGAAAAGGGTTTTGAAGAAGATGTGAAATTAGAAAAATATGAATTGTCTTTCAATTTTCCACCCCTCTCTCTTTAAATAGTATCGCTGGAAATAGCCAGACTTTTCAGCGAAAACTTCCCAGAGTTTTCGTCGAAAATTCCTTTGAAAATCCTCTGGCAGCTCTTTGATTTCTTCATGTACTTTCGGTGAAAATCTCTTATAGTTTTCGCCGAAAACTTCTTCTAAAATCGGATGTCCGCCGTCTGTAATCTTCTGCCTGAAAATGCTAAGGGTTTTCGGCGAGAACTTAGGGTTCTCACCGAAAACTTCTTCAGCTTCAATGTGCACTTTCCTTGATTTTGCAACCGCCATATCTCCTCCGTCCTAGCTCCGATTGACCTCCCGTTTGATCCTACGTGCTCCTTGTCACCAGTAATTCAATGAAAAATCCTGAAAATGCAAAGAAAACAACTCCAATAGACACGTAATTGGCCTCAAAGTGGCAACCGGACAACAAAAGAGCATTTTGCATAAAACTTCAATAAAAGCATATTAATCATAGCAAAATGAGATCAAACATGGGAGATCCTTAGGCTAATCAAAGACTTAAAATGCACTAAATATAGTCACATCACATTCTCGGCGAGAACTTCAAAGTTCTCGCCGAGAATCCTTGTGCTGGTAGTCCGCAGAAATCTCGAACTTGCAATAGCCCTATCTCCCTCATCTAAACTCCGATTAAGCTCCCGTTTGATCCTATGGACTCCTTGTCACCTGTATTATCATGTCATGGCCTGAAAAATACACAAACATAACTACAATAGACATAAAATTAGTCCACAAGTGACCCCCGGGCAACAAAAGTGCAAATTATGTAACATGACTCTAAAAGCACACAAACCTTGGCACAACGAGATCAAATATGAGAATTTCTTAGGTCAATCATAGGCTCAAAGTACATGTAATAATGTCACATCAGTATTCACCCCTTGGTGTGGCACCTTCGACTGGACATTTAGGGTTCCTAGCTCTTTATAGCTAGTGGGTCCAAGTACTTTCCATCTAGGTTTCGTAGGTTCGACTTGTTGTCTTTGTTATTCAGCTTGCGGTGTGTAAGGGTCGTTTGCCCATGGTTACAGTGGTTCACATCACAGGTTTAAACAGTTTGTGTGGTGTGAGTTCCACGAATTTGTAATGCTAGCATGCAAGGGAAAGAAAAATAAGTGAACTACTAAGATTAACAGTTTGGTTGATTGGATTGGTTTTCAATTAACAGACAGAAGCTTAGACTCGAACCCCCCTAAGATCACCAAGGCATTGGAAATAACAAGACCGGCAGGTTTCAAACTTAATTCATTCAGTTCTTAATCACCTCCATAGCTCCTTACCCTTAGGTCTAAGTCCACGAACATTCCCTATTATTGAACTAGTTACCAAGCTCAATTACCCGTCTATGCGTTCGCTTCTACAACGGATAATTGATTGGTGCACCTGAATTGATTCTATGAGCTACTCTTTAAACGAATTAACCCTAAACGGCTCCTACTAGAGGAGTGATTCCATTGAATAGGTTAACTAATTTGTTTGACGTTCTAGAACAATGTAGAAGTTTGCCAACTATCCTCATTCTAACAAGAATCTAATCTAGGTGATCAAGCTAGAAAAGAAACAAAAATGAAGAACAAATAAAGAACAGAGTGAATTAATATCTTACTTCTCGCCGATCCGTGACAGCTTTAAAGCCCCAGGTAACTTAGGGTTCATCTAATCTAAGCTCAAAAGTTTTAGCTACTCATATTCAATACAAAAGAATCAAAGACTACAATAGCATTAATCGTAGAGAGGAAGAATAGAGAAGATCTGAAAAAACCTAATTTTGTTGATTCCTTGAAGACTCGATCCTTAACAAATCTTCAATTCCTACCTCCGAGCCTCTTCCGGGATGAAAAGATTATGATCTAACCTCTCCAAGACCTCCAAAATATGCTTTGACATCTATCAGATCTGTGGGAAAGTTTGGAAAAATGAGAATGAATTTGGGAAGGGCTAAAGAGGTCCTTAAATAGGGTATAAACCGAATCTGTATAGAGTCTGGAAAGCCCAAAATTTTTTCCAAAAACTTGAAACTTTTAGCCTAAAACTTGAAACTTTTCGGTGAAAAATTCTTCAGGATTAATTTGATATTTTTCGCGCCAGATTTTTCCATTTTTTTCTTCACAAACTTTTCGGTGAATACTTAGAGCTTTTTGCTGAAAAGTTCTTCATAAAAATCTAATCTTTTTCTGCGCCGAAAACTTGATTGGTTTCTTCACAAAGTTTTCGTCGAATACTTAGAACTCTTCTGCGAAAACTTCTTCACTGGCAGGTTGTGATTTATTCCTTGATCGTCTGACTTCTCTGATAGTCACGGGTTCTATCTTGAGACTCCATTGCATCCCAAACACTCCCGATGGTCAATTATTTTACAGCAAAAACCTATGTACAGACATAGACACTAGAAACCACATCTAATAGACCTTGAACGGGCCAAGGTAACAAAATCGGTAGGAAATATAGTAAATGAACCAAAATCCACTAAACTACCCCTGACACTACAAACGTGATTCTATCATCTTTTCTGATTAGGTTCATTTAGCATCAATGCAAGCATGTTGGTTACATGTTCTAAGTTCAACAGTCTAAATATGAGCCTTCACCTCCTTCTACCTCGGTGGAGTGCACAGAGCCTTCACGTATGATGAGTTTGTCGATCACCTCAGCATTCCTCACGAGCACTATCATGGCCATCACCTCGGCTGGGGCAACAACTAGTGCTCAAACTATGGACCACAACACAATCGGTTCGGTCTCTCACCCCCTTTTTAGATTTGTTCATGTTGTTTGGCGTAGATCTCTGTTGTTTGCTCCAGAGAAGGATCGCCACCACATTAGCCGAGAAGAGCTTCTACTCCTCCGTGCTATCTTTGAGGGCTACTCCCTCCACCCAGGATGGGTTCTTGCTCGCTTATTCCACAATAAGATCACACCCGCGAGGCTTCCATCTTTCCTCCTCGGCGGTAACTTCATTGGGCGCCTCATCACCAACCTTGGCCTCAACCAGGTTTGGGGACCTGAGGTCCCGCGCCACCAAGTATACATCGTCGGTCCCGCCCTGGCGGTGGAGTATGACGTTCAGTTGAACGTCGGTCCTAGAGAGTGGGTACCTCTGCTTCTTTACCAAGGACTCGACTCAGATGAGGAGGAGGATTCTGAGGAGGATGAGCCCCAACCAGATCCGGAAGTTCACCACCAGATACCCCCGGCAGCAGCCGCCTGAGGGGTTTGCACACTAGCAGCAGCCTCACCCCCAGGAGCCTCTGCAAATGCCTCTCGGTGACTAGGGGAGCTGCTCAGCCAGATCGGAGGTTGGCAGATCGACCATACCGCCACCCAAGATGCCCGTTGGCTTATTACTTAGCAGCACATGCGCCAGCAGAACACACCAGATACGAGGCGCAGTTAGCGTGGCAGCACCAGATCGAGGATTTCTGGCACATTCCCCCACCACCTGAGGAGTGGTCAGGTTGTATCCTCTTTCTTGTCCTTCTTTTTATTTATTCTTTTCGGATTTCGGTCCAATTTCCTTCTATGTGGATCCAGTACACTTGTCCTGGTTTCCTTTTGATCTTTTGTCTGTTTTTGTTTTGTAAGTCAAGTTTTGGTAGATTCCCTTCTCGCTCCGAAGCTCCCTGATCATCCCCACCAACCATCTCGGTCCAAGTTATTCTTTTTTCTCTGCTCTAGTTTGGTCCATTGAGGACAATGTCCGGTTAAAGTGTGGGGTAGGGTATATAAATTGTATGATCTAGACTTGCTTTTTGTGATTTCGTGGCTTATCTGATTCCTCTAGCTTAGGATTGCTCGATTCTTGACTTGTGATGTTAAGTTAGTTTTCCATTTTTCATAATGATGCTTAGACTGCTTAACTTAGAACCTGTAACCAACTTGCTGCATTGATACTAAATTTCCTGGTCGGAATAGAAAGTTTTATCACACTTGTAGTATTTCACTTTGATTACATGATAATGACTGAAGCCGACTAGCAAACCAATTGTGAGCTTTTCATTCATTACACATAAACTTGCAATTTAAATCCATTTTGAGTGGCTTTCTCATACTTTGAATGAGTTAGAATTTGCATGAGACCTATTCGAGACCACATGATGACACGAGTTCTAGGAGGATAGAGCACCTAGTTGAAGCTACTTAAGCCAGATAGTCAACCTAACGTTAAATCCATTAGGTGTAAACCCTTGAGCTTGGTGATGACACTCGATTTGACGTGATTATCAGCCTCATTTAAGCAACATTTCTTGGCTTAAGACACAATTTTTAGGGTAGAATAGCGAATATTCACTCAACTGCTCTATCTCGTGCCATTTGTGTTACTTTGGGCCGTTTCGGGTCTATTTGATGGTTTTCTTCTGTTTACATGATAGCACAGGTTTTTGCCGTCAAATTATGTAACGAAGGACTTGTCTAAGGCATTGGAACCTCAAGGAACCGCACCAGAATCAACCAAGGAGTCAATTAAAGTCAACACATCCCCTGCCCGATTTACACAGAAGTTTTTAGCGAAAAGACCTTGAGTTTTCACCGAAAACTTAAGAAGAGATCATCAAAGCATTACAAGAAGAAGTTTTCGGCGAAAACTCAAAGTTCTCGCCGAAAAATCTAGGAGATTTTGGAACAGAAGAAACAGTCGAAATCAGCGAAGTTTTAAAGGAAGTTTTCGCCGAAAACTCCCTAAGTTTTCAGCAAAAAATCAAGCGGATTCCAAGCTATCCGCGGACAAGTATAAAAGGGAAAATCGCCGGCTGAAAATGATATCTTTTTTTATGAATTGAGCTTGGTTTCTATTCATCAAATCAAGGAATGACCGTACAAAAGACCGGAAGGAGAGACTAAGGAACTATACTACCCTTACAATACTATCTGCATCATGTCTACCAAGAGCAAAGTTCAGCATTTCACTCTTGATATCTTCTAAGACATGGGAACTACTCCTATAATCTACCCCCCAAAAATTCGATTACATGTCTCCTTCCAAATATTACAAATAAGAACTCTCCAAGTCAATTTTCTTGCTTTTTCGGTGCCACTCTCACTGAAACTACAAACAGCCTTGATCATCTCACCGAAGGAGGTGAAGGTATAACCTTTGAAGAAATAGCTCAGCAGAGACTTAGTGAACTCACAATGAACAAACAGGTGGTCTCTACTCTCTTCTTCCTTCTCACATAGGGCACATAGCGCATCCACCAAGGGGTCCCAAGTTTTAACTTTGTCCCTTGTTGTAATTCTGTTCATCACTATTAGCCAGGCAACCACCGATCTTCTAGGTATATCATACCCTGACCAGACACACTTGTACCAGTCAACAGCCAGCTTCTTATGTCTTATATCCTCCCAGATCATGCCAACCTTCAACTTGTTGACATATTTCCCATTCCAGGTTAATTCACCTTCATCATCATGATCAATATACTGACTAACACAACCTCTCAGTTTTAGGAGCAGTTTCCAGTGTCAGGACCCAGCATCAGAGGTGACTGTCCAGAACGAACTCCTTTTAATTCTGTAATAATACAGCCAAGCAACCCATAGAGACCCAGCCTTCAGCAAAATTTTCCAAATATGTCTGACTACATTGGCCTGATTCCAGGACCTGAGATCTCGAATACCAACACCCCCTTCAGTTTTAGGTGAAGCAACTATGCCCATGCAACTTTAGATCTGCCTCCCTCATACTTCCCCCACAAGAATCTATTGCAGATATTTTCTATATCCTTAATTAGATCACTAGGCAAGATAAAAGAAGCCATCCAGAACTGGAGAATTCCATGGATAACTGAGTTCAACAATTGAATTTTACCTGCATATGACAGCTTCTTGGACCTCTAATCTGTAATCCTTTTAGTGATTTTGTCCAGTAATGCTCTGCAGTCCACCCTTCTGAACTTCCCTGTAGTAAGGGGAACCCCCAAATACCTGAAGGGTAATTCACCCCTGCAAAAACCTGAGGCTATGGTTATATCCTCTGCTACATCAGTTCCTACCCCAGCCAAGTAGATCTTACTTTTATCTGGATTGAACTACAGACCTGACACCTCTTTAAATTCATTCAAGATAGACTTGATCACCTTTATAGCTTCAACATTAGCCTTCGTAAACACAAGCAAATCATCTGCGAAGCTTAAGTGTGTGAGCAGTGTTCCTTTGCATTGTGGATGCAAATGAAAAACTCCCTTAGCCACAGCTCTATCAAACATTCCACTCAATATCTCCATTGACAGCACGAATAAGAATGGTGAAATCGGATCACCCTGACGGAACCTCCTTTTAGCTGGAAAGTAACCACTCAGACTTCCATTAATTTTAACAGAAAGCCTTGAGGAAATTAAGCAGGCCTCAATCCATTTCACATAGACATCAGGGAACTTCATTACTCTCATAGCATCCAGAATGAAGGACCATTCAACCGAATCAAAGGCTTTCATCAAGTCTATTTGGATTGCACATCTGGGGGAAATACCTTTTAGCTTATACTTACTAAGTAATTCATGAGCCATCAATACTCCATCCCCTATATGCCTACCTTTCACAAAAGCAGTTTGGTTCATACTCACCAAGTCAGGAAGCACTTCTGCTAGTCTATTGGATAAAACCTTAGAGACAGCTTTATAAATGACATTGCAACATGAAATGGGTCTAAACTGCTTAATTTCATCAGCATTCTTCACTTTAGGAATCAGAGCTAGAGCAATAGAGTTCACATAAGGAGGCATGTAAGTTTTCTCAAAGAAACTTGATATAGCACTACATACCTCTTCTCCAATAAGAGGCCAACTGTTCTTGTAGAAATCAACATTATAACCATCTGGCCCCGGACTTTTATCCTCTGAGATGCTAAATAAGGCTTTTTAATTTCCTCATGACTGACATGTCTTGCAAGCCATTCAATTTTATCATCACCCAGCTTATGCTTAACAAAATCATTCAGATCACATTTCTTCACCATTGTATTATCACCCAAAAGCCCTTTATAGAAATTAATAGCAATTTCGTCCACTCCTTCTACCATCTCTCCACTACTATTTTTAAGCTGCCTAATAGTGTTAGCAGCATTCCTCACCCTAACATAATCATGAAAGAAAGCTGTATTACTGTCCCCCAATTGAATCCAGTTAACCTTTGCTTTCTGGCGAAGAATACTCTCCTCATCCTTCTTAATCATCTGATATTTTGTTCTGCACTTGGTCAATTCATCCATTTTTGCATCATTTGGGTTAGTGAAAACCTCCTTCTGCAGAACCATCAGCTCCGAGTACTTAATCACCACTCTCCTCTGAATGTCCGAGTAATGAAGTTTATTTAGTAACTTCAATCTATCTTTAAGCCTCCTCATCCTTTCATATAGGACATAGAATCTCCCACCAGTAATTTTCTGCTTCCAAATCTGCTTAACTATCTCACTGTAATCCGGATGCTTCATCCAGCAGTTGAAAAACTTAAACCCTTTTGGTCTAGAAATAGCAGAACTCACATTGTTAAGGTAGACCACACAATGGTCTAAATCTGAAGAGGGAATGATTTCAACTTTACTATCAGGAAACATGCCTTGCCAAGCCAAGTTAACCAAAACTCTATCCAGTTTACGTACCACCAAGCCATCAACCCTATTATTCAACGAAGTGAATACTGGACCTGAAGCTACATGATCAATCAATTCACAGTCCGCCACACATTGTCTAAAATCATCCATATCTTCAAAGGAATTAGGAGCTGGGCAAGCTTCAGAAAGATCAAGGAAGGCATTGAAATCCCCAGCTATGAACCAAGGAGCAGTACTCTGCTTTAACCTTTTCAACTTTTTAAAAGTTTGCTTCCTTTCCTTAGCATCATTATCACCATACACTATTGTTCCATAGTAACTCTGAGGGAGGTCTATCCTGAAATGAATAAACCTACTAGAACACTCCAAAACTACTAAGGGAACATCATTCTTCCAAATTAACCAAATTTTCCCCAAGGAAACTTCAAAAGCAAAAGCACCAGTCCAACCTTGGAAACGTTCTTTGAAGAGAGCCAGAGTCCTCTCTTCCTTTATTCTAGGCTCAATAACAGCAATAACATCTATACCATACTGTCTAACATAATTCAAAACCGCTTTATACTTACTTTCCTTATTGAACCCCTTGTATTCCAAATCCAATATTTCATTTAATGGAGGTTTTGTACCTTGTTTTAACTCCAGAAACCTGATACTTCTTCTGAACATGCTTCGCGTGCTGCATAAAGTCACCCAAATTAGCTTTCTTGACTGTATGAATAACTTCTGACTCCTCCTCAGAAGTCCATTTACTAATCTCTCCATCCCTCAGCCGTAAGTCCTCTGGTAAGACACTCAACTGGCTAGGTTTTGGACCTTCAACAGTTCTTGCAGTCACTTGGACTTCAATATCAGCAGGAGAACCTATCCCTTCAAGAGAAGGTACAGGATCAGTACCACCCTCCAACACTTGTTCTGTATCAGCAGACTTCGTCTCATTGCTTACCTCAGCTGCTTCAGAGAGCAACTTCCTTTTAGCATTCTTCCTTCTCTTCTTAGTCTTTTTCCCTCTACTCCCTTCATCCTGCACTTTTGGAGAAGGCTCCACCTGCATATCAGGAGATGACTGGGTCTGAACCTCCTTCTCAGGGGAAATAAGAGTAGCTACCACAACTTCAGGCGAATTAGTCTCATGATCAGCAGGCTCAACTCTTACAAATTTTGGCATGTACACTTGCCTTTCAAAGGTCTTATTAGTATATACTCTGGCTTTAGCTTGGATCACCTGTATAATATGCTGCTCATCTTCATCCAAAATTTTCAAACTCTCAGGGCATGGGATAGCTTTATCTCTGATGATGCACACCTTAAAGTCCAAGCCATCTCTGACAAAGTTTCTCACCGGCTTCCCAATCAAACTTGACAACCAACTAATTCCTTCCTGTGAAATTACAGCTAGGGGAACCCTCTGCAATGTGATCCATTCCGGGCATTGACCATCTGGAATTACCACAGGCCTAATCCCCCTTGCCCATTTCCTCATGATCATACCACATGCCAGGAATGGCTAAGAACCCAGTCACAGAGCTTAACCGAGTTGAATTCAACCACGAAAAAGTTTGCTTCCAAGCTAGCTATTATCACACTTCCTTCATAACCCCACAACCTATTAGCCACATTAACGAACACACGAAAGGGGGGAGGAGTACCTAAAAACTGGACAACCACTGCAACTTTTAGCCTCTCCACTCCCTTATCCAACACCTCCTTCGGCAACCTGATAGCATCTCCTTGCCGTGCTGACTCTAGAATGTCAATGAATTTTAGATCATCCTTCGGGTTAGAAATCAACTCTGCCCAGGATTTCTTCAGCGCACCAGACGATCCTCCTTTCTCCATCGCACACCAGCTCGATCCCAAACAAAACAATTCAGGACTTCAGAAGCCTACCGGTGATCAAGCCAAAGTCAGAAAGTCCCTGGGAGCGCACCCACCAAAGGATAAACTCTCAACGACCTCGGTGATCAGAATCGGGAATCAGTCTCAAGCAATAGAATAGTGAAACTACAATCAAGCTAGAAGAACAGGCAAAGTGGTATCCGGGGATCTCAGAGATCTACTGGCGATGTCACACCCCGGGAGGAGTCCTTCGGGAGCTCACCCGCCGAAGGATAAAACCCCTACCGGAGCCGACGATCGGAGAAGCGGGGTCAAAAGTTGAGAGAAAAACAATCGACTACATGCGCCCCACGCGCCTGACTTCAATGTCTCGAAAAATGATATCTCATAACTTACACTTTGGACAAAAATTGGAAGACTTAGACTAGAGAGAGAAAGAGTGAAAAGAGTTCGAGGAGCCAGGAAAGGATCGTGACGCCATCCTTCCATCTCGGAGAACCAGTGCTAGGAGTTGAAGATCCAGCAGATCAAAGCTTCAAGGATTCGTTGAAATTAGGTTTTACAGTTCTTCTCTGTCTTTCCTACCTGAGATGTATTCCTTGTTCGTCTTTGATTCTACTGTGGTGAATATGAGTAGCTAAACTCGTAGAGCTTAGATTAGATGAACCCTAAGTGACCCAAGGCTTTAAAGCGGTCACGGATCGGCGATGATTAGATTCGAAATTCATTCAATTTCTCCTTCATGTTTGATTTGTTCTTTGTTCTCTGTGTTTCTTGTCTGGCTTGGCCACCTAGATTAGATTCTTGTTAAGTCGAGGATAGTAGCGATTGTTTTTCTCGCTTTAAAACACCAAATCAAGCAATTAACCTATTCATTGGAGTGTGCCTTTCGTAGGAACCAGTTAGGGTTAATCCATTGCAAGAGTAACTCATTAATCATTAGTAATTGCACCAGTTAGTTTTGTCGTTGCATGAAGCGACCGTACTCGAGCGACTAATTAATCTTGGTAGTTAGATCAGATAGAGCGAACGTTTGCCAGTCTTAAACCTAAGGGTAAGGAGTTATGGTGGTGTCTGTGAACTGAATGAATTAGAATTGAAAATCGCTTGTGTGTTGATTGCTAATGCTCTGGTGATCTAAGGGGGATTCGAAGTCTAAGCTTGCCTATCGTCTGTCTAAGTCAAACAATCAATCTTTCCGCATTTTATTTTCATTTTAGTTTACCTTGCATTCTAGTATAGAATTCGTGGAACTCACACCACGCACAAGTTGCTATTTCCTAAATGAAAATTGCCTACATATTTGAGTTAGCAAGTAGAAGAGGCCCGTGGAATACGATCTGTCCTGCTCTGTGCTTGACAGTTATTTGATTGCACGCATTACAATGTTCATCAAATTGGCGTCGTTGCCGGGGAGACTCTTCTACTTGATTGAAACAAGAACTGGCATTTTTATTCTTCTACCTTTCCATCTTTCATTTCCCATCACACTTCGATTTTACACACCGGTTGTGTTTGTTTTTGTCCCTTGCAGATCATAGCAGGTACAAAATTGAATCACTTCTGTTCCATCTTCCCTACCGCAATGGCTGCTCCAAAGAGTCTTCCGGACTACAATAAGCTGAGCGCAACTAACGTTCGGTCCCCCATCACTGTGCCTTATAATGATGACGATCCTGACTATGAGATCAAGATCCCCTTCCAAGGACTAATCTCTAGGGACGTGCAATTTGAAGGAAAGCCAGATGATAATCCTTGCACACATCTATCTGACTTTCTGGCTGTCTGTGAAACTTTCAAGTCTGGGAACTTCAACAAGAATGCTCTATGTCCTCGAGCCTTTCCATTCTCTCTCCGAGGTGCAGGTAAGAGATGGCTTGGAAGCAAACCACCCGGTCATGACACTGATTGGGAGACCTTAGCTCAAGACTTCGTTGAGGAATACTTCCCTCCATCAAGGACAACTGCCTACAAGGAAAGCATCTCCAGGTTTACTCAGAGAGAAGATGCAAGCTTGTACGACACTTGGAATGAATTCCAGGCCCTTCTCTTCAACTGCCCTCATCATGGGTATGAACAAAGGCAGTTGGCTGAATTCTTTGCTCGTCGTATACGTGAGGAATCTGCAAAGTGGGTCAACTGCCTAGCTGGGGGAGATAGCACCGCTCTTACCCCTCAGGACGCTCTTCTTCATTTTGCTATCTGTGCTTCAAAGTCAAGAAACTGGGAGAGACAGAGGGAAAGCACCAAGAGTCAGATGAGCGTTGCAGATCAGGTCAAATCAGAAGTTCAAAAGCATCTAAAGACAATTGGCATCTCCCTCGATCCCCTGTCAGCTACCATCTTTTCGGCTGACTGTGGATGGTGCGGAACCTATGCTCATAACGGTGGAGCTGCCTTTACTTCGGTAAAACAGATGACTGGTCTACAAAAGAGGTGAACTTCATTAGTCAAGGGTTCACCAACAATCAGAAAGGCTACTCCAATTACAAGAACTACCAACCGCAGAATCAGAACAACCGATTCTCAGATCCATACCAAATACCTCCTGGATTCTTTGGAGGACAGCAACAGCCTTGAGCAAAGCCGCATTACAATAGAGACGATGACTATGAGAAGAAGTTCGATCGAATCATGAGCAGACTCGACGAACATGACAATCAATTCAAAGCTCAAGCTGCACTCAATCAAGGACAAAAGGCTCATAGCCAAAGGATAGAAGATGCAATAAGCAATGTGACTAGATTTCTCACTAGCAATCCTTTCCTTAATCAAGCAGCATTTCAAGGAGACCTCGGTGTGAAGAGTGAACAAGCTCAAGCTATCACCACCAGGAGCGGCAAGCAAACAATCGATCCAAAGGCCCCAGAACCTGACATGATACCAGATACGACTGCCATGGATATGCCAGAGATTGAAGATATCACAGAAGAGGAAGAGGCAACACCGACTCCTCCTCCCAAGACAGCTCCTGAGCCCGTCTTAGCACCATATGTACCTCAGATTCCCTTTCCAAAATCTGCAATGAGCAAAGCCAAGGATCACGATACCCAGTATAAGAAGTGGTACAATGTCTCAAGAATGCAGAGATCAAGATACCAGTAACTGAAGCTGTAGAGATCATACCACCACTTGGGAAATTCTTTAAGGATCTCGTGAAGAAGGTGAAAACGGAGAGGCGTACTCTGTCACGCTTACCAACGAATGCGCTTCTCTCTTCGGTGTGCCGTCTCCCATGCGATAGCCGCCACCACCGCCATTTAAGTGTTCTGATCCCGGTCCTTTTACATTACCATGCATCATTAATGGTATTAAAATAGATCGTAGTCTAGCTGATTCTGGTGCTTCTATTAATGTTATGCCTGTTTATCTTTATGAAAAGTTAAACCTAGGGAAATTAAAATTGCGTACTTCGCATCTCGTGCTAGCCGATAGGTCTATCAAACTGCCTAGGGGTATAATAGAAGATGTAGCTATTTGTTGTGGTCCTTTTACCATAATTGCAGATTTCATTGTTCTGGACACCCGTAAGTTAGACGAAACGCTTATCTTAGGCTGACCTTTCTTAACAACTGCTGGTGCAAATATCAACTGCAAACAAGGCCTGTTGACCTTAAGTGTAGGACAGGACAGTGTTACATTCCGCATTAAGGATAGCATGAGATATTCTGTTGCTCAAGATGATGTTATTCTGTTGATTCTATGGAGTTGGCCTCAGCCAACTTCATCACTAACGCCTTATCTAGTGATCCACTAGAGTTGTGCTTGATGTCAGGAATTGACAATGCACTAGAAGATCCAGAGCAGCACCTGTGGCAAGATGAGTTAGACGATCGGAAAGCGACATCCACAGCCACTTCTGCGCCTGCACACATCGAACCAGCATCGAGTCGGATCACTACCTCATATGAGAAACCGCCAGAACTCACCTTAAAGGAGCTGCCTAACCATCTAGAATATGCATTCCTGGGGAAGGAATGCCAGCTGCCAGTCATCATCAATTCGAGTTTATCTCCCGAGTAGAAAGAGCACCTGATTAGGCTGCTCAAGAAGCACGTCCGAGCTATAGCCTGGCAGTTGGCCGACATCAGAGGCATCTCTGAAACCTTCTGCAAACATTGGATAGTTGTAGATGAAGAGTTCAAACCAGTCAGATAACCACAACGCCGTTTAAACCCTCTGATGCAGGAAGTTGTGAAGAAGGAAGTTCTGAAGCTTCTGGATGCTGGTATCATTTACCATATTGCCGACAGTCCTTGGGTCAGTCCAACTCAGGTTGTCCCGAAGAAAGGAGGAATCACATTCATCCCTAATCCGAAGGGTAAGCTCATTCCCACTCGCACGGTTACCGGATGGAGAGTCTGTATCGATTATCGATTACTCAATGACGCTACAAAGAAGAACCACTTCCCACTGCCATTCATTGATCAGATGCTAGAACGGTTGGCTGGTCATGACTACTACTGTTTCTTATATGGGATGTTTGGTTACTTCCAGATCCCCATCGAGCTCGACGATCAAGAGAAGACGACCTTCACCTGCCTGTTTGGTACGTTTGCTTATCATCATATTCCCTTTGGTTTATGCAATGCTCCCGCTACTTTTCAGAGATGCATGCTTGCTATATTCGGAGATCTAGTACAGAATGTGGTGGAAGTATTCATGGACGACTTCTCCGTTTATGGAGACTCATTTTCCAAGTGCCTAGCCAACCTGGATAAGGTGCTAGCTCGTTGTGAGGAAACCAACTTGGCTCTTAGTTGGGAGAAATGTCACTTTATGGTTACCGAAGGCATTGTTCTTGGCCATAGGATATCCAAGCTCGGAATAGAAGTCGATCGTGCCAAGCTTGAAACCATCGCCAGTTTGTCGCCGCCAACTTCGGTCAAGACAGTTTGAAGCTTCCTCGGCCATGCTGGATTCTACCGGAGATCCATCAAAGATGATGACACTCGATTTAACATGATTATCAGCCTCATTTAAACGACATTTCCTTGCTTAAGACGTGGTTTTTAGGGTAGAATAGCGAATATTCAGTCAACTGCTCTATCTCGTGCCATTTGCGTTACTTTGGCCCGTTTTGGGTCTATTTGATGGTTTTCTAGTGTTTTCATGTTAGCACAGGTTTTTGCCATCAAATATAGTAGCCAAGGACGTGTCTAAGGAATTGGAACCTCGAGGAACCACTCCGGAACCAATCCAAGAAGTTAATCAAGTCAACCAAAATCCTGCCCCAATTTACACTTGAGTTTTCGGCGAAAACCCTTAGAGTTTTCGGTGAAAACTCCAGAAGAAATCGGTTGAGCATCACAAGAGGAAGTTTTCGGCGAAAACCTCCATATTCTCGGCGAAAACTCTAAGTCCGAATATCACATGAGAATTTGCTGACGGAAGCCTCCATTTGCAATAATGTTTTCGGCGAAAACTCAGCAAGTTTTCGCCGAAAATTCCTTCACAAATCCGGCGGTTCTAGGGTTAAGTATAAATACTTAATCGGCGGCCCAAATAAGGATATACCTGATAATACATCATAAATTTCCAAACTTTCATGAGTTCCAGACCTAAGAAGTTCGAGAGAACAGAGTTGAAGAGTTCAAAGAGCCAGGAAGAGATCGTGACGCCATCCCTTCACCTTGGAGACTCGGAGCTAGGATTGAACATTATCGGAGAGCGAAGCTTCGCCGGAGTCATCTTAATTAGGTTCTTCAGATCCTTTTCTGTTCTTCCTTTGTTCAAGATGAACTCTATCTTAATTAGGTTTTTTAGATCCTTTTCTGTTCTTCGTTGTTTATGTTTCTTGTCTGGATTGATCACCTAGATTAGATTCTTGTTAAGCTAAGGATAGAAGCGAACGCTCGCCTTACTTTAAAACATCAAATTGAACAATTAACCTATTTATTGGAGTGTGTCTTTCGTAGGAACCAGTTAGGGTTAATCCACTGCAAGAGTAACTCATAAATTGTTAGTATTTCCACCAGTTAGTTTAGTCGTCGCAAGAGGCAACCGTACCCGGGCGACTAATTAATCTTGGTAGCTAGATCGGATACAGCAAACGTTCGTCAGTCTTAAACCTAAGGGTCAGGAGTTATGGTGGTGTCTTAGAATTGATTGAACGAGAATTGAAATCCGCTGATCTCTCAATTGCCAATGCTCTGGTGAACTAAGGGGGATTCCAAGTCTAAGCTTGTCTGTCATCTTTGTTAAGTAAACCAATCTTTCAGTTTGTCTTTCAGTTTAGTTTTTAATTTCCTTGCATTTTCTAGAATTAGAAGTCGTGGAACTCACACCACGCACAACGTGTTGAACTTGAGTAATCTGCCTTTATATTTGAGTAAATGATCATTAGAAGACCCGTGGAATACGATCTACCCTAGCTTCTAGCTTGGTAGTTATTTAATACAGCCCTACGATTGGCTTCATCAAAAGACTTCTCCAAGATCACTCTTCCAATGACCAAGCTTCTAGAGAAAGATGTCCCTTTCATTTTTGACAAAGCCTGTCTTGTAGCCTTTGAGATCCTGAAAACTAGACTCACCACCGCACCAATCCTTACAGCACTAGATTGGAATCTTCCATTTGAGATTATGTGCGATGCTAGCGACTTTGCTGTTGGCGTAGTTCTTAGACAGAGAAAAGAAAAGAGGTTTCATCCCATCTATTTTGCTAGCAAAACACTTAACAATGTTCAAAGGAACTACACTACTACAGAAAAAGAGCTCCTAGCTATCATCTTCTCCTTTGATAAGTTCAGACAGTACCTGGTTCTTTCACACACCATCGTCTATATAGATCATGTTGCTCTGCGCCATCTGTTAGCCAAGCAGGATTCGAAGCCACGGCTCATCTGGTGGATCCTCCTTCTCCAAGAGTTCGACATAGAGATTAAAGACAAGAAGGGAGCTGAGAACCTAGCAGCCGACCACCTTTCCTGACTCAAAGAATCACAGATTGGTAAGTCTACTACTACCCCTATCAATGATTCTTTCACTGAAGAGTTGTTGCATGTTGAAATTTATGAACAGGTCAATAGCATAGCCATCGAGCCCTGGGCAATCACTCACGCTCAAGAGCTAAGTGACGCAACCGATTCAGATGAGCCCTGGTATGCCACCTTAGCTAATTATCTCTCTCACGGCATAATACTGCCTAGGCTGGATTATAATGCACGCAAGAAGCTCCTTAAAGAGGCCAAGTCATACTTCTGGGATGAGCCCTTCTTATACCTTATTAGTACTGACGGGATGATCCGAAGATGTGTCTCTTACATCGAAGCGGCTGACATCATGCGTAAGTGCCATGAAGGACAGTTTCGAGGACACTTCGGCGACAACTGCACTGCAAGAAAGGTACTTGAAACTGGATTTTACTGGCCTTCCATCTTTAGTGATTACGACGCTTTTGCTCATCATTGTGATGCATGCCAACGATCAGGTAACATCTCTAACCGTAATGACATGCCCCAAATTGTTACTTTAACTGTTGAAATCTTTGATGTCTGGGGAATTGATTTTATGGGACCGTTCACACCCTCCAACGGAAATAAGTACATTCTTGTGGCCGTTGATTATATTTCTAAGTGGGATGAAGCCGATGCTTTACCCACCAATGATTCTAGAGTGGTGGGTCGGTTCCTTACATGTCTTTTTACGCGTTTTGGTTCACCATGCTTCATCATAAGCGATAGGGGTACCCACTTCCTTGGACATTTAGACCGGGTGTGCAAACATTTTGGCGTCACCCACCGAATGTCCACAGCTTACCATCCTCAAGCTAATGGTCAAGCAGAAGTGACGAACCGTGAGCTCAAGCGGATCCTTGATAAGACAGTTGGCCGGTCCCACAAAGACTGGTCGTCTAAGCTCAATGATGCCTTATGGGCTTATCGAACTGCCTACAAGACTCCCATCGGTACCTCACCGTATCAGCTGGTCTATGGCAAGGCATGCCATTTGCCAGATGAGCTTGAGCACAAGACCTTTTGGGCTACTAAAGAGTTGAATATGAGTTATGCAGTAGCAGGTAATAAGTGCCACGACCAGATCGCTGAGCTTGAAGAACACCGTCTCCACGCGTACGAGAGCACGAAGCTTTACAAGGAACACACCAAGAGAATTCATGACTCCCAATTGAAAATAGTCAAGCAGTTCTACCCCGGAGATGAAGTCTTTTTATATAACTCTCGTTGAAGCTCTTCCCGGGTAAACTATAATCCCGATGGTCCGACCCCTATACTGTGGTTCGGCAGACATTCTTGGGCAGTGTCCTAATTAAAGGCCACGGTCAAGAACCATTTATGGTCACCGGTCACAGGCTCAAGATGTACACCACTTTGAGTCAGACCGATGACACGGATCCAGGTATCGTCCAGCTCACGGACGTTAAACAAGAGTGCTTCGTGGGAGGCAACCCACGGCTGGAGTCAGTTTGTTTTCATTTTGAGTCGTTTCTTTTAAACCCACCCCTTGAAAAAAAAACTGCCAACCCATTTTTCAAACGAGTTTTCACCGAAAACTCCACAAGTTTTCACCGAAAACTCTGGTTTTCAAACCTCCTGATCCTCCTGCTTCTCATTTTCGATGAATTCGCGCCGAAAAATCCGACTTCACGGTGAAAACTAACCATTTCAAACCGCTGTCGTTTTGATTTGTAAGGGACTTTTCGTCGAAAAATCCGCACTTTTTCGCCGAAATTTATGAGCTTTTAAGGCTGATATAAATCTCCCCTCCGGACTTATTTTTCGCCCCCCCCGGAAAACAGATTCTAGTCGCCATCTATCTTTCCCTGTTTGCCATCCCACTCACCGCTGCAGCCCCTCCCTCCTCTTCCTTGGTTGTTTTCAGCCTAGAGCTCTCGAATCGGAGCCCGATAGCTCCGGTTCTACCCGAAACGAGTTTTTCAAGCTTTTGGTCGATTTCTCAGATTTCCAATCATTTTCTCAAGTCATGTCTTTACGGTTAGTTGTTCAGCCCTTGATTTTGGATCTTTTGGCGTATTGACTTTCGGTTTTCGGCATGGTTGACTGGTGAACGTGTCGTTGTGATGCGTTCAAACAAATAACTAACAAAGCTAACAAAAGCTAGGGTAGATCATATTCCGAGGGTCTTCTAAGATTGACTACTCTGAAAACTGGCAAAGTACTCGAATGCAAACACGTTGTGCGAGTTCCACGACTTCTAATTCTAAGAAATGCAGAGAAATTTAAAAGTTAAACTAAAGCAGATTGGAAACTAAGGTTTGAAAACAGAGATGACAGAGCATTGGAAACTAGCCTTCAGTTCTATCCTTAGCTTAACCAGAATCTAATCTAGGTGATCAATCCAGACAAGAAACATGAACAATGAAGAACAAATCAAACATGAAAGAGAAACTGATTGAATTTCGAATCTAATCACCGCCGATCCGTGACCGCTTTAAAGCCCTGGGTCACTTAGGGTTCATCTAGTCTAAGCTCTAACGAGTTTAGCCACTCATGTTTATCACAAAAGAATCTAAGACAAAGAAAGAGTTCATCATCCAGAGGAAGAACAGAAAAGAATCTGAAAAACCTAATTTAGACGACTCCGGCAGACTTCAATCTTCAGTAAACTACACTCCTAGCTCCGGTTCTCCGAGATGGAAGGGATGGCGTCACAATCTCTCTCCGGCTCTTCGAACTCTAACTCTTCGCTCCAGAACTCCAGAGAATCCTTGGAAAATCGTAATTATGAAAGATATATTTGTTTGGGCCGCCGGGTTAAGTATTTATACTTAACCCTAATTACTCCGGATTTAACTGATATTTTCGCCGAAATTATTGAGGAATTTTCGGCGAAAATTCCTTTGCAAATGAAGGGACCTCCGGCTGATTCTCCTGGACTTCCTTCTCGGTTCGAAAACTTAATCCTTTCGCCGAAAATTCCTTCAGCCGTTCATCAGTTGATTTGTGCTGATATTTTTGCCGAAAATCCTAGTGTATTTTCGGCAAAAATTCCTTTGTAAACCGAGCAGGAATTTGCTGAACTCTGATTAACTCCTTTGATCGATTCTGGTGCAATCCCTTGAGGTTCCAACGCCTTAGACATGTCCTTGGTTACTTATTCGATGGCAAAAAAAACCTGTGCTAACATAAAAACACTAGAAAACCATCAAATAGACCCGAAACGGGCCAAGGTAACACAAATGGCACGAGATAGGGCAATCGATTGAATATTCGTTATTCTACCCTAAAAACCATGTCTTAAGCAAAGAAATGTCGCTTAAATGAGGCTGATAATCACGTCAAATCGAGTGTCATCAAATACCCAACACTTAAGCTTTTGCTTGTCATCAAGCAAACTGAATAGAAACGCTCATGTTCACAAATGATAAGATCGATTAAATTAGAGCTCAATCAAACACAATGAATTATTAGACAGATCGATCCAAGAAACCTAACATGCATACAGATCAGCCAAACTACCTGGTCTGACTAATAAACTGCACACGACAAGTAATTAGCAACCAATTATGCACTAATTTGACCTGACCGACCAGACTCCTCACACAGGATATATATAGTACAATGGGAACTCTCACTCTCTGTGTTTAAGGATGTGTTTCTGCTCTCAATCATTTTCCGTTACCGAATTCTATCATAAGTTTGCATTTCGACCACATCTCCACCACTGTGACAACACAAGTATCTAGTGAAGAAGGACTTCCCTGCTAGGACCGTAATGAACTCTACACTACAAGGGTTTATGATGCGATGGATGATGGGAATGTATGATGATGGCTTTGTGCGGTGTAGCTTTCTACTAACTTCCCTCGAATCTAATCTGCGGCTTCTTACCGTCTAACCAAACACGGGTGGAATAATGAATGCTCGTCCTATGATACCCTCAAGCAACCTAGCACTTATTATTTTTCTTTTGCACAATTTTTTCTTTTCAAACACACATTTTTTTCTTTTAAACTTTTCTTTTGACTTCGTTCTTCCATTTGTAGGGAGAAGAACGTTTATTTGAACTAAACTTTAAACTTTTCTGATTTTTCTTCTTTTCTTCATTTTTTCCGAAGCTTGTTTCTTTTTCTTCTTTTTCTTTTTTTTTCTTTGTGCCGATTTTTCTTTTAGTTGCTAGAGTGGTTTACACGTCTGGACATAATGGCTAAGACCACCTGTTTAATGGCTATAGGTAGGTTACCACATGCTAGAGAGGAGGATCTGCTGCTACATGGGGACTGAGGTCCAGCTCTAAGTCGTACTCGACCGCTAAGTCTCCTCCAACGGTCCTAACTTGGCGTCGTGGAATGTTCGGCCCATATTCATGGCTGATGCCGAAGGATATGATGAGCTGACCTATGAAGTTACCCCCCAAGAGTCTGCGAGGTGGCGTCTTCCTCTTGGTCTTCTGGCAGAAGATGCGAGCAAGCACCCAGGCGGGGTGAACAGGGTAGCTCTCTCGGATGGCTCGAAGAAGCATAAGCTCCTCCTTAAGGATATGGTGGCGATCCTTGTCTGGAACATATAAAAGCGATCTACGCCAAACCATATGAATAAATTTAAAGAGAGGATGAGAGAGGGACTTAACTGAGTCATGGCCCGTGAGGCGATCGCCAGGTACTCCAGTCATGTGGCTCCAAAGCGCGTGGTAGGTCTCCTCGTCATCATCGTCGCCCCAGAGTAGGTGATGATCGTGATAATGCTCGTAGGGGATGCCTAGATGAGCAGCAAACTCATCGTAGGTGAGCTGCCTGTAAACTCCACCCAGATAGAAGGTAACAACCTTCTGGCCTTGCCTCCTCTTGTGCTCGTCCAGATCAAAGGTCGCCCAGAACTCCTGGAGAGCGATGTCTGGGAAGTCGGCAGCTATGGTGGTCAGCTCTAGGAGACCGGCCGGTGCTAGGGCGTCATGCACGTTCCGGTGGTAGTCCTCGTCGTGCTCGGAGAGGGACTCCATGGAAAGAGGGCGCATGTCAGCTCCACGAATGTGCTCGATCTTCTGGAAGCACTCGAAGTAGAAGTCAGGTAAACGAGCTATAGTGCGATGGTATCCAGTCCGGCGGGGTAATGCAGGTGGAGGGCCCTGAACGGCGGGTGTGACGGGAGCGGGGGCTCTGGAGCTCGAGGCGGCATCAAGTCGTGCCTTAGTCCTGCACTCATAAGTAGTGTTCGTAAACCAAGAACGAAACCAGATTAGTCAACTAAAACCCTACCCCACACTTAGTCGAAAAAACTCAATTTCACAAGGAAATGAGGAAAACCGAGCGGGGGTAAGCAAAGTATATTAACCGGTAATCAAAAACACTAATCATATGCTTGGGAACAGCCAGAACGGAATTAGCACAATCAGAGTTCAAGAGTCAAACTGACATTCAAAAAGTCAACATTATAGCAAATTGAACCCTAATCATGGCAAGACTATCACAACTTGGAAAAAATGACGGTACAATATGATCTTAGATGGCCAACACAATAATATGAACGAGAATGAGCACATAAGGCAGCCAAATGATCATAAACAGGTCACTGTCAAACCGACATTTCTCAAGAGTCAACATCGCAAAGAATCAATCCTATGCATAGCAACACACGATCAAATGATATGGAAATTAAGCACGATACTCCCTAAGCAAGCTAGAACAGTTCAACAGTCTCAGCTAACCTAGTTCACACGAATTCAGTCGGCACGCAAATCGAGGCAAACCAAAAAGTCAACTAAAAGTCAACCCCAACGAAATTCAGCAATCCATATGTCAAAAGATTTGTAATGCAAAGTTCTACAACTTACCGTGAAGCCATGGATGCTAAAAACGAACGAGTTGGGAGGAATCGGTGAAAAACTCTGAAAACAAGGGTTTGGGCGAACTAGAGAGGCGGAAAGAAGATGGGAGCGGCGGCGGTTTTCGAAAAACAGGGGAGTTTTCGGGTTTTGGTTCGAAAATGAAAGAAAGGAAGTGGGGAGAGAGAGAGGGTAAGACCGGCTTTTAAGTGGAAGATTGGGTGATTTTCAAAAGGATTTTCGGCGAAAATAATAGGGAGTTTTCGCCGAAAATAAACGTTCAAATGCACTGCCGGTTTTCAAATTGATTTTCGCCAAAAACACAACAAATTTTCGAACCGAAAATATGAAACAGGGGAATGGTTTCAAAAATTCAAAAGGCGATTTCGCCGAAAATAGGGGTGTATTTCGCCGAAAATTTTGAACTACTCGGGTGAAAATATTTTCGCAAATCCGGCAAACTTCAGAAAATCACAGTTAAATCCACAAAAATTGGAACGACCTCAATGAACTTGCAAAAGACACTACGACACACTGACTACCCACGAAAATTAAGAAAATAAATAAAATGACACTTTTGGCTCCCCCAAACCGACTCTAAAACACTAAGGTTGACACAAATCAAAAACTGACTCCAGCCGTGGGTTGCCTCCCACGAAGCGCTCTTTTATTAACGTCCTTGAGCTGGACGATACCTGGACGGTATTAGGAGACATCCCAACTCAGATTCTCCTTAACGCTCGCGTCGGAGTTCATGAAGTACAGCTTCGGGGCTTCTCCGGTAAGCGTGAATCTCTTCCCGTTCGCATGCAAGAGCTTGGTACATCCATCGGAAGATGATCGATGAACTTGAACGGTCCGAATAGTTCTCTCGAGTGGTCATCCTTCTTAAGTGTTACGATGGAAGGAATGAGGGTTGTCGGCTTCGTCTTCTTCTTATCCTCCGGCTTGTTATCACCAGGATCGGTGATCGTTAGTATTTCCTTAGGAGATGCTTTCGGCTTCTCCCTCCATACTTGTTCCGGCGCCGGTTGCTCGGAACGAATTGGTGGTGCAGCTGGCTCGGTGGAAGACGGCGGAACTTTTGGGCTCCAGACCATTTGGGTCTTCGGCTTCTTGTGATTCTGCCTCCTTGACTCCCGAGACTCCTTGCTTGGCGGTATAGAAGAGGCTTGCAGTTCCTTCTTCTTTGGCGGCTTTTGAGGGACAGATTTTTGTTTCTGCTTGGTAACCTGTCCAGCGCCTGTAGTGACAATCGAACTAGGAACACTAGAAGAGACATCAGTAATGAAGTTGACCAAGGCCAACTCCACAGTTTCTACGGATAAACAATGTGATTCTCCCTTAGGAATGTATTTCATACCATCCTTGAGACGGAATGTTGCAGTATCCTTCCCAACCCTTAATGTTAACGAACCATTTGGAACATTAATGTTAATGCCGGCTGTCGCCATAAATGGCCGGCCTAAGAGGAGGGTAGAATATGTCTCTTGAGTATCCATTACTACATAATCAACGAAAAATCGGAAAGGGCCACAACAAGTGATTACATCCTTGATTATTCCTCTAGATTCTTTTAGAGTTCTGTCGGCGAACACTACATGCATGCTGGCAGGTTGTAATTCACCTAGGTTCAATTGCTTATATAAACACATAAGCATGACATTTATAGATGCACCTAGATCAACCAAACTACGCTCAACTTCGATGCCATTAATAATTATAGGTAACGTAAAAGGGCCAGGGTCGGGGCACTTAGCTGGAATAGGTATGGGAGATGATTGAGAAGCGATAGACGAGCATTCTCCTGTAGAGGGAGTAGAAAGTGCCTCCTTCTTCTGCTCCAGGCTGTTCTGCTCACTGCTCCTGGTTGTGATGACTTTAGCATGCTCGTTCTTCACGGAGGAGTTGTTTTGAGACGGCGCCTGATTGAAGAGAGGAAGGTTGGCTAACAGGCTAGCAACTTTGTTTACCATGCTCTCTATTCTCTGTCCTTGTGCGATCTGTCCTTGGTTAAAAGCATCTTGGGCTTTAAACCTTTCTTCGTGATCGTCAAGCCTTGCCACAATCAGATCAAACTTCTGGGCTAGCTTCCTCTCCCAAATGCTCTCAGACGTAAAATTCTGAGGTTGCTGTGCTCCGGCGAATCTGGAAGGATGTTGATAACTATTGTCCCAGCATTGATTCTGACTCCGGTTGAGTCCGGAGTTTTAAGGAGGATGCTCAAGGAGGCTTCCCTGTTGTTGAGGAGGTGTTCTGAACTGACGGTAGTCGGGGTAGCCTCTTTGATCATTGGTGAGGCCTTGATCAATGAAATTAACTTCCTCTCTAGCCCAGTTATTAGCTGTTCCGAAGATCTCTTCCATGTGTTTCTGCACTTCGGTCTTAATCTGATCTTCACTACTTGGTTGGCTCTTGGCTACTCCAAACTGTCTCTCCCAATGTTTGGACTTAGATGCGCAGTCCGCAAAGTGAAGAAGAGCAGCTTCTGGTTCAAGTGCTGTGTAGTCGCCATTAGCTAAACTGTTGACCCATTCAGCCGTGTCTTCATTCATACCCTGGGCAAAGATTTCGGCTAGCTGTCCCTGGTTGAATCCATGATGAGGGCATTCAGAGAGAAGCTCTTGGAAGTCGTTCCAAGCGTCGTATAAGCTTACTCCTTCCTTCTGAGAGAATCTAGCGATGCTATCCTTGTAGAATGTCGTTCTTGAAGGGGGATAGTATTCCTCTATGAAGTCATGAGCTAGATTATCCCAGTCGGTTTAGTGGCCAGGTGGTTTCGAGCCGAGCCATATCTTGGCGTTGCCTTTAAGAGAGAATGGGAATACTCACAAGCAAAGATTGATCTTACTGAGATTCCCGCTCTTAAACGTCTCGCACATGTCAAGGAAGTTTGCCAAATGTGTGCAAGGGTTTTCTTTCGGCTCCCCTTCGAAACGAAGATCCTTAGAGACCATTTTCAGGAAGGAGATTGTGATCTCGTAGTCAGGGTCGTCATCGTTGTGCGGCACGACGACGCTAGCTCGAAAGTTAGTCGCACTTGGTCTACAGTAATCCGCCATGGTGCGCTGAGCAGCTAGTACGGGAGGAGAAGGTGGTGGTGAATCTGAAGTAGTGGATGGGATGGATGAAGATGAGGAGTTCTCCTTCAACTCCTCAATCTTATTGGGGATAGGTGGTGTAGGCGGAATGATTATGACTTGCTTCTGAGCTCGCGGTTTCTTCGGCGGAGTAGAATTACCCGGCTTAAACTGAGAATGAGCGATCGAACGGTTCATAAACCTGTAGAACAACCTACAAGCAACAAAAGCAAACATACCAGCGTAAAATCGAAGTGGGTGGAAAAATGAAAGATGGAAAGTAGAAGAATAAATGGCCAGTTCTTCTTTCAAACAATCAAAAGAAGTCCCTGGCAACGGCGCCAATTTGGTGAACGTGTCGTTGTAATGCGTTCAAACAAATAACTAACAAAGCTAACAAAAGCTAGGGTAGATCGTATTCTGAGGGTCTTCTAGGATTGACTACTCTGAAAACTGGCAAAGTACTCGAATGCAAACACGTTATGCGTGGTGTGAGTTCCACGACTTCTAATTCTAAGAAATGCAGAGAAATTTAAAAGTTAAACTAAAGCAGATTGGAAACTAGGGTTTGAAAACAGAGATGACAGACGAACTTAGACTTTGAATCCCCCTTCGTTCCCCAGAGCATTGGCAATCAACAGATCAGCGGATGTCGATTCTCATTCAATCAATTACTAAGACACCGCCATAACTCCTTACCCTTAGGTTTAAGACCGGCGAACGTTCGCTCTATCCGTTCTAGCTACCAAGATTAATTATTTGCCCGGGTACGGTCGCCTCTCACAATGACTTAACTTAACTGGTGTGATTACTAACGATTTATGAGTTACTCTTGCAGTGGATTAACCCTAACCGGTTCCTACGAAAGGCACGCTCCAATTATAAGGCTAATTGTTCAATTTGATGTTCTAAAGTAAGGCGAGCGTTCGCTTCTATCCTTAGCTTAACCAGAATCTAATCTAGGTGATCAATCCAGACAAGAAACATGAACAATGAAGAACAAATCAAACATGAAAGAGAAACTGATTGAATTTCGAATCTAATCACAGCCGATCCGTAACCGCTTTAAAGCCCTGGGTCACTTAGGGTTCATCTAGTCTAAGCTCTAACGAGTTTAGCTACTCATGTTTATCACAAAAAAATCTAAGACAAAGAAAGAGTTCATCATCCAGAGGAAGAACAGAAAAGAATCTGAAAAACCTAATTTAGACAACTCCAGCAGACTTCGATCTTCAGTAAACTACAGTCCTAGCTCCGGTTCTCCGAGATGGAAGGGATGGCGTCACGATCTCTCTCTGGCTCTTCGAACTCTAACTCTTCGCTCCAGAACTCCAGAGAATCCTTGGAAAATCGTAATTATGAAAGATATATTTGTTTGGGCTGTCGGGTTAAGTATTTATACTTAACCCTAATTACTCCGGATTTAACTGATATTTTTGCCGAAATTATTGAGGAATTTTCGGCGAAAATTCCTTTGCAAATGAAGGGACCTCCGGCTGATTCTCCTGGACTTCCTTCTTGATTAGAAAACTTAATCCTTTCGCTGAAAATTCCGTCAGCCGGTCATCAGTTGATTTGTGCTGATATTTTCGCCGAAAATCCTAGTGTATTTTCGGCAAAAATTCCTTTGTAAACTGGGCAGGAATTTGTTGAACTCTGATTAACTCCTTTGATCGATTCTGGTGCAATCCCTCGAGGTTCCAACGCCTTAGACACGTCCTTGGTTACTTATTTGATGGCAAAAAAACCTATGCTAACATAAAAACACTAGAAAACCATCAAATAGACCCGAATTGGGCCAAGGTAACACAAATGGCACGAGATAGGGCAATCGATTGAATATTCGTTATTCTACCCTAAAAACCATGTCTTAAGCAAAGAAATGTCGCTTAAATGAGGCTGATAATCACGTCAAATCGAGTGTCATCATTGACTTTGGTTGACTTTTCAAATTTCCTTGAATTGCGTGTTTGCTATTTCGGTGTAATCTGGCTAAACTTTTGGAATCCCTTTGATCTATTTTGCCCTTGTGAGTGGATTTCTATGATATTGTGCCGATGAATTGTCTTGTGCTTTGCGTTTGTCGAACTGCATCATTTCTCTTACTTGGTGATTGAATGCCATTCTTCCCCTGCATGCTGCCTATTTCTTTTCTGCTATGCTTTGAAATTGTGATACCTCGGCTTGTTTGCTTACCCCCACTTGCCCGCTTCGTTCTTCTCTGAATCGTGGTTTCAAACTAAGTGTGGGGTAGGATTCTTGTCATCTAATTATGGTCTGCCCTGAGTTGTGTATTCCAGGAATCCGAAACGTTTCAAGACCACAGGTGCTGATAGAGAGCAGCGGTCCAAGGCTCGACAGGACAAGGCTCAATCCTCCCGTCCACCCGCACCATCTGCAGTGATACCGGCGGTTGTGAACTTAGTCCCGCAGGCTGTACCGGCTCCCGTGATCCCTATCTCATGTGCTCCTGCACCCGCCAATGGGGCCCTGCATCCATTTATCGCTGCCCTTGAGCCACACCAATTAGAGGTATATCAGAAGATCAAAGACATCCCTCCGGCTAAAGTGGCAGTTCTCTCCTTAGACAGCCTCAAGGACCACAATCCAGCTTGGCACTCCACCATCGACCACGTCCTTAACTAAGCCGGCTTGCAATCCCTGACCACTCTTGGTTCCCCCTACCCTCTGGTCGCCCTTCAGGAGTTTTGGAGTTTATTTGAGCGCCTCACGACACGACCCCGCGTCAGCCAGAAATTTGTTTCATTCCGCCTCGGTGGTGTTCGACATGAGAAGACCATGCATGAGTTTGCCCTCCTACTAGACCCGCATACCATCGTCCAGGACGCCGGCGTTTGGTTCACAGATGTCTACTCCATCACTCATGAACCTTACCCCAAAATTTGGAAGTACATCTCTGGCCAAAAAGAGGTCAAGCCTATCGTCAACCCCACGGTACGTGACATTGCTCACCCAAGTTTTAAATTCCTGCATTATGTTTGGATGCAATCTCTGTGTTATTGCAGCAAGGCAAGCCATCACCATGTTTCCTTGGAGGAGCTCATGCTGTTCCGTGGTGTAGAGGAGGAGGCACGCCTCCACCCCGGATGGTGGCTTGCAAGATTCTTCCACAAATGCACTACCACCAAGAAACTTCCTTCTGAACTTCCTGGCGGGACTTTCATTTCCTGTCTGATCAACAACCTCCAGATCGGTGACAAATGGGGCACTAACATTCCTCGCGTCCAAATTGAGCATTTCGGTGCTGAGCTCGCCATCGCACGAAGCCTCGACCTCGCGTGCAGTCTCGACAAATACAATCTGCTACCCCACCACCCGAAGAGAGCGCCACCACAGCCTGTTGCGACTCCTGTGCCTCACGCTCCTCTCCTAAAGTTGTCGCCTCCACCGCAACCACAGATGCCCGACGAGATTAATGAGCGACTGGCGCGTATTTGAGCAATGGCAACTCGACTACTCTACCGGTTCCCTTCAATGGCAGAATAACCGAGTGGCACATGAGGAGGCACAGAACGTGTGACGGACCGTTCTGCAACAGTTCATGGAGGACCAGACCGCTAGACACAGGGATGAGCTCGCATGGGGTCAGCAGATCGAGCAGCGACTTGGCATTCCCCCTCTCCCAACTCCACCTTCACCCCCACCTGCAGCACAGTGATTAGGTTGTTTCTATCCTTTCCCTTTATTTTTCTTTCTTCTTTTTGGATTTTGATCCAACTTTTTTATGTGTGGTTCCGGGACACTTGTCTCGGTTTCCTTTTGATCTTTTGGTTGTTTTTGTTTTGTAGGCGTCTTTTGGTAGCTACCCTACTCTGCTCCGCGACACGCTCTCCGAATCCGTCCACTACACCCCTCCTTTCCAGGTTCCCCATTCCTCTCAATCTCTTTTTAGTCCTATGAGGACACAGAACGGTCTAAGTGTGGGGTAGGATGTTAGAGAACCATGCATGATCTTGATTGCCCTTTCTTTGTGTTTCGTGGTGCCTTGACCGATTCCTCTAGCTTTAGAATTGCTCAGTTTTGTATGTTTGACGTTAAGTTGTTTTTCAATCTGTCACAATGATGCATAGACTGCTTAACCTAGAACCTGAGAACCAACGTGTATACTTTGATGCTGAATTGCCTAGTCAGAACAGAATTTTTAAAATCACACTAGTAGTTTGTCGCCTTGATTGCATGAAAATGACCGAATCCGACTAGCAAACCAAATGTGAGCTTTTGATCCATTGCACGTAACTTGCAATTTCAATTCTTTTTGAGTGGTTTTCTGTTTGCTTGAATGAGTTAGAATTTGCATGAGACCTACTCGAGAACACACGATGACACGAGTTCTAGAATGATAGGGGCACCTAGATTCAGCTACTAAGCCAGATAGCCTACCTAACCATAAATTCATTAGGTTTAAACCCTTGAGCTTGGCATGTTATTTCAGATCGATATACATTACAGCCAACTCCCATTCTTTCATTCCCCGTTGATCCCCTGTGGTTGTAGTTCTAGATTGACCTACCGGAAGTTGGTTTGTGGTAACCTGCCTATAGCCATTAAATAGGTGGTCTTAGCTATTATGTCCAGACGTGTAAACCCTTCTAGCAACTAAAAGAAAGAATCGGCACAAAAGAAGAAAAAAATATAGAAAAGAAGTAAAGAAGAGAAATTCAAAAAAAAAAGAGAAAAAGAATTCAAAAAAGTTTTTAAGTTTATAGTTCAGTTCAATAACGTTCTTCTCCCTACATATGGAAGAACTAAGTCGAAAGAAAATGTAAAAGAAAATTCAGAAAAAATGTGCTAGGTTGCTTGAGGGTATCATAGGACGAGCGTACACTATTCCACCCGTGTCTTGTTAGACGGTAGGAAGCCATAGGCTAGATTGGAGGGAAGTTAGTCGAAAGCTACACCGCACCAAAGCCATCATCATACATTCCCATCATCCATCTCATTATAAACCCTTGTAGTGTAGAATTCGTTACAGTCCTAAGTAGGGAAGTCCTTCTTGACTAGCTCCTCGTGTTGTCACAGTGGTGGAGATGTGGTCGAATTGCAAACTTATGACAGAATTCAGTGACAGAAAATGATTGAGAGCAGAAACACGTCCCCAAACACAGAGAATGAGAGTTTCCCTTGTACTAAATATTATCTGTGTGAGGAGTCTGGTCGGTCAGGTCAAATTCATGGATGATTGGTTACTACTTCTTGTTGTGTGCAATTTGTAGTGAGACCAGGTTGTTATGCTGATCAGTATGCATGTTAGGTTTCTTGTTCTTGGGAGTATCTGTCTAATAATTCATTGTGTATGCTTGAATTCCAATTTAATCGATCTCATCATTTGTGAACGTGAGCGTGTTCTATTCAGTTTGCTTGAGGACAAGCAAAAGCTTAAGTTTGGGGTACTTTAATGACACTCAATTTGACGTGATTATCAGCCTCATTTAAGCGACATTTCTTGGCTTAAGACATGGTTTTTAGGGTAGAATAGCGAATATTCACTCAACTGCTCTATCTCGTGCCATTTGTGTTACTTTGGGCCGTTTCGGGTCTATTTGATGGTTTTCTAGTGTTTACATGATAGCACAGGTTTTTGCCATCAAATTATGTAACCAAGGACGTGTCTAAGGCATTGAAACCTCAAGGAACCGCACCAGAATCAACCAAGGAGTCAATTAAAGTAAACACATTCCCCGCCCGATTTACACAGAAATTTTTGGCGAAAAGACCTTGAGTTTTCGCCGAAAACTTAAGAAGAGATCATCAGAGCATTACAAGAAGAATTTTTCGTGGAAAACTCAAAGTTCTCGCCAAAAACTCTAGGTGATTTTGGAATAGAAGAAACAGTCAAAATCAGCAAAATTTTAAAGGAAGTTTTCGCCAAAAACTCCCTAAGTTTTCGGTGAAAAATCAAGCGGATTCCAAGCTATCCGCGGATGAGTATAAAAGGGAAAATCGCCGGCTGAAAATGATATCTCATAACTTACACTTTGGATGAATATTGGAAGACTTAGACTAGAGAGAGAAAGAGTGAAAAGAGTTCGAGGAGCCAGGAAAGGATCGTGACGCCATCCTTCCATCTCGGAGAACTAGTGCTAGGAGTTGAAGATCCAGCAGATCGAAGCTTCAAGGATTTGTTGAAATTAGGTTTTATAGTTCTTCTCTGTCTTTCCTACCTGAGATGTATTCCTTGTTTGTCTTTGATTGTTCTGTGTTGAATATGAGTAGCTAAACTCGTAGAGCTTAGATTAGATGAACCCTAAGTGACCCATGGCTTTAAAGCGGTCACGGATCGGCGGTGATTAGATTCGAAATTCATTCAGTTTCTCCTTCATGTTTGATTTGTTCTTTGTTCTTTATGTTTCTTGTCTAGTTTGGCCACCTAGATTAGATTCTTGTTAAGTCGAGGATAGTAGCGATTGTTCACCTCGCTTAAAACACCAAATCAAGCAATTAACCTATTCATTGGAGTGTGCCTTTCGTAGGAACCAGTTAGGGTTAATCCATTGCAAGAGTAACTCATTAATCATTAGTAATTGCACCAGTTAGTTTTGTCGTCACATGAAGCGACCGTACTCGGGCGACTAATTAATCTTGGTAGTTAGATCAGATAGAGCGAACGTTCGCCAGTCTTAAACCTAAGGGTAAGGAGTTATGGTGGTGTCTGTGAACTGAATGAATTAGAATTGAAAATCGCTGGTCTGTTTATTGCTAATGCTCTGGTGATCTAAGGGGGATTCGAAGTCTAAGCTTGCCTGTCGTCTGTCTAAGTCAAACAATCAAACTTTCCGCATTTTATTTTCATTTCAGTTTACCACGCACAAGTTGCTCTTTCCTGAATGAAAATTGCCAACATATTTGAGTAAGCAAGTAAAAGAGGCCCGTGGAATACGATCTATCCTGCTCTGTGCTTGACAGTTATTTAATTGCACGCATTACAACGTTCATCACTTGGCCTTTCTTTTGGTTTGTTATACATTACAGCTAATCCCCATTTTTCATCACCTCGTTGATCCCTTGTGGTTGTAGTTCTAGATTAGCCTACCGGAAGTCGAACTGTGGTAACTAGCCTATAACCATTAAACAGGTGATCTTAGCTATTATGTCCAGACGTGTAAACCCCTCTAGCAACTAAAAGAAAATAGGCACAAAGAAAATAAAATAAAATAAGAGAAAAGAGAAAAATTTCGAAAAAAAACAGAAAATGTTCAAAGTCTCAAAGTTTATAGTATAGTTCAATAACGTTCTTCTCCCTACATATTGAAGAACGAAATCAACAGAAAATGTAAAGAAAAGTAAGAAAGAAAAAAATTTATGCAAAGTAAAGTGCTAGGTTGCTTGAGGGTATCATAGGACAAGCGTACACTATTCCACCCGTGTCTGGTTAGACGGTAGGAAGCCATAAGCTAGATTCGAGGGAAGTTAGTCAAAAGCTGCACCGCACCAAATCCAATTCCATCATTCATCCCTTCATCCATCTCATTATAAACCCATGTAGTGTAGGAATCATTACAGTCCCTTGCAAAAGTTCTTCTGACTAGTTACTTGTGTTGTCAAAGTGGTGGAGATTGTGGTCGAATTGCAAACATATGACATACTTCGGTCGAGGAAGTGATTGAGAGCATAAACACGTCCCTAAACACAGAGTGTGAGAATTCCCTTGTACCAAATATTATCTGTGTGAGAAGTCTGGTCGGGTAGGTCAGATTCGTGCTTGATTTGTGTTTACTACTTGTTGTGTGTAGATAGTTAGTGAGACCAGGTTGTTTGGTTGACGTGTAAGCATGTTAGGTCACCTGTTCTAGAAGTAGTAGTTTAATAATTCATTCTGATTGCTTGAACCTTAACTTGATCAATCTCGTCATTTGTGAATCTGAGTGTGTTCTAGTTCAGTTTGCTTGAGGACAAGCAAAGGCTTAAGTGTGGGGTATTTGATGACACTCGATTTTACGTGTTTATCAGCCTCATTTAAGCTACATTTCCTTGCTTGAATCTCAAGTTTTAGGATGATTTAGCTTGTTTTTACCTAAATGCTCTAATTCTTGTCGTTTTGGTTACTTTGGCCCGTTTTGGGTCTATTTGATGGTTTTATAGTGCTTTTGAGAATGCACAAGTTTTTGCCGTCAAATACATAGCCACGGACGAGCTCGGGGAGAAAAGGAACCTCATGGAACGGCCCGAGATCAATCCAGAAATCAACCAAGCCAGAAGAAATCAATGCCCCGATTGTAACTAAAGTTTTCACCGAAAACTATGCAAGAAATTCACTATCGAAGACAGGAGAATCCAGCCAAAGTGTCATCTGAAGTCTTCGGCGAAAACTCCCAAGTTTTTGCCGGAAACTAATTCTTTTTTTTGGCTGGAATCCTAAACCCTATAAATACTAAACCAGCGACCACATTCAAAAAGACCTATTTCCGTGGATTAAGTTTGAGAGAGTTTAGAGAGTTTGAGGAGCCGGAAAGAGATCGTGACGCCATCCTTCCATCTCGGAGAACTCGGTGCTAGGAGTTAAAGATCCATGAGGCTGAAGCTTCACAGATTCATCTGAAATTAGGTTTTACAGTTCTTCTCTGTTCTTCCTGGTTAAAGATGTATTCCTTGTTTGTCTTTGTTTCTTTTGTTTTGAATATGAGTAGCTAAACTCATAGAGCTTAGATTAGATGAACCCTAAGTGACCCAGGCCTTTAAAGCGGTCACGGATCAGCGGTAATTAAATCCAGTTTCAATCAGTTTCTCTTGCATGTTTTGGTTTGTTCTTAATTGCTTTTGTGTTTCTTTTCTAGTTTGATCGCCTAGTTAAGAGTCTAGTTAAGCTGAGGATAGTAGCGAACGTTCGTCTCACTTCAAAACACCAAATCAACAGTTAACCTATTCATTGAACAATTTCTCTTTGTAGGAACCAGTTAGGGTTAATCCGCTTCAAGAGTAACTCTTTAATCACTAGTGATCGCGCCAGTTAATTTTCTGTTGCAGAAGCGAACGCACGGGTGGTCAATTAATCTTGGGAGTTAGATCGGATAGAGTGAACGTTCGCCAGTCTTAAACCTAAGGGTCAGGAGTTATGGTGGTGTCTGAGAACTGAATGATTCGGGATTGAAAACCACTGGTCTTGTGATCGCCAATGTTCTAGTGATCTTACGGGGATTCGAAATCTAAGCTTGTCTGTCGTCTTGTTAAGTCAACCAATCTTTCAACTGTTTCTATTTTCTGTTTTCATTTCTTTTACTTCGTGCTTTATTAGATTAGAAGTCGTGGAACTCACACAACGCAGAACTTGTGTTAAACCTGAGTAAATTACCATCATATTTGAGTAAACGATTAGAAGAGACCTGTGGAATACGATTTATCTTGCTTTGTGCTCGATAGTTATTTGACTACACGCGCGTGAAAACGCGTTCATCATGTCTAAAACAACAAAATCAGCTAGAGTAGTAAATGGATCACAACGAACAGCCACATCCTCCACCATTCCCCTAGGTATTTTAACAGACCTTTCAGCTAACACAAGGTGTGAACTAATAGGTTTCAATTCTCCTAACTTTAGTTCTTCACATAAGTGAGTAGGCATGACATTAATAGAGGTACCCTAGATCAGCTAAACTACGTTCAATCTTACTAGCATTAATAATGCATGGTAAAGTAAAAGAGCCAGGATTGTGACACTTAGCTGGGGGTGGTCGGGGTAGTGAGCTACAGAGGATGGCGGAGCACTCATCATTGAGGGTGATGGAAGACACATCTCCTTTCTTTACGTTATTTGTAAGACCCTTTAAGAACTTCCCAAGTGGTTGCATTAGCTCTACAACATCGGTGAGTGGCATCTTGAGTTTTGTATTCTTTGAGACAGAGTACCATCTCTTATATTGGGAGTCATAGGTCTTCAATTTCATGACCTTAGGAAATGGAATCCTAGGCTGATAAGGAGGGAGGAGTGTCTCAGGAACTGGTGGTGGAAGAGGTGGGGCAGTCACTTCCTCTTCTTCTTCTTTGTCTTCTTCCTCACTCGTGATATCTTCAAGCTCTGGCATGTCTATGACGATATCATTGGGAACCATGACCGGATGAGGGGCTATAGACCAGCTATCTATTTTCCTCTCTTTGTTGTGATGGCATTAGCGTGCTCATTCTTGGGATTGGGATCCATTTGGCTAGGCAGCTGACCGAATGGGCGACCACTAAAGAGGAGGCTGACGATGTTGCTTAGCTGGCTCTCCATTATTTGTCCTTGAGCTATCTGACCCTGATTTAAGGCCGCTTGAGCCTTGAACTGATTATTGTGGTCTTCAAGTCTGGTCTGGATCTGATTAAGCGTTTTGTCCATCTCGCTCTCCTTGGTGTCATGTTGTACTGCCCTCCGGGGTTTTTGTCCTCCAATATACCCAGGTGGTCCTTGATAATTAGTGTTGGCATACTGATTCTGGTGGTTTCCAGGTGTTGTACCATAGTTGCCTTGGTTCCGGTGTGGTGGCTGGTAGACTCCACCTGATTGATTAGCCAGTTTGTTCTCATGGAATGACCTATATGGTCGACCGGTCTAATTCTGATTTGCTCTGAAACTGTAAGGAGGACATTCTTGGAAGCTTCCCTGTTGTTGCTGCTGTTGTTGAGGTTGTCGATATTGGCGGTAGTCGGAGTAGCCTTGTTGATTGTTGGTGAAGCCTTGACCGACGAAATTCACTTCTTCCACGGACTAGACACCTGTTTTTCCAAAATTCTGACAGCTTCCTCCATTGTGTGCGCATGCGCCGCACCATTCACAGTCGGCGAAAAATACAGGAGCTGAAGGAGTATTGATGGGGGCACCATCTTTCTTGAGGCCTAACTGACGGTTAGTACCTTCAGATTGCCTCTTCCAGTTTCTAGATTTAGAGGCACAACTTGCAAAATATAGAAGAGCAGCTTCTGGAGTGAGGGCGGTGTAGTCTCCTTCAGCCAATGAGTTCACCCATTTGGCAAATTCAGCATTCATACCTCTAGCAAAGATCTCGGCCATTTGTCTCTGCTAAAAACTGTGGTAAGGGAAGTTCTAGAGGAGCTCTTGGAATTGGTTCCAAGCATCATAAAGACTAACTCCATCCTTCTGTCTGAACCAGGCAATGCTATACTTGTAAGTTGTGGTTCTGGATGGAGGGAAGTATTCCTCCATAAAATCTTGGGCGAGAGCATCCTATTGTGTGTAGTGGCCAGGTGGCTTGCTGTTGAGCCATCTCTTGGCGGCACCCCTTAGTGACAATGGGAATTCACGCAAGCAGAGAGTGTTCTTGTTCAGACTCTTGCTCTTGAAAGTGGCACACATAGCAAGGAAGTCTGCCAGATGAGTGCAAGGGTTGTCGTGTGGCTTCCCTTCGAACTGGATGTCTCTAGAAAGCATGCCTAGTAATGGGATATTGATCTCATAATTTGTATCTTCTTGAGTTAATGGAGTAGAGATACTTGATCAGACGCTGGTTGCGCTCGGTTTGTTGTAGTCCGCCATGGTGAGTGGAGCAGCTATTGCGAGAGGTGGTGGTGGACCGGTGTGAGGAGTAGGTGGCGGAGTAGACTTAGGAGATGAGGATGATCCTCTTAGTCTCCTCGATTTTGATGGGGGAAAGTGGGTCTAGTAACTTCTTTCCTTGTTGTTGTTTTGCTGGTAGGGAACTACTGGGAATGTCTATGCTCTTAGTCTTGATTGGCTTGAGCTGAGAACGAGTAGTTGGATGGTTCATATACCAACATTCAACCTGCAATTGAACAAAAAAGAACAACCGGTGTAAAATCGAAGTGTGATGGAAAATGAAAAGATGGAAGGTAGAAGAATAATTTCCAACTCTTCTTTCAAGCGTGTAAGAAGAGTCTCCGAAAACGATGCCAATTTGATAACTGTAAAAACAGTGATCAAATACTACCCTACTAGAGCAGGGTAGATCGTATTCCACATGGTTTCTTCTATACGTTTACTCAAAGAAAATTAACAATTATTCGGGTTTAAACAGTTATTTTGGTGTGAGTTCCACAAATTTCTAATGCTAGCATTCAAGTGAAAGAAACACAAATGATGAACAAATTGATTATTAATAAGAACATACTTAATTAATATGTTACTTCCTGTCGATCCGTGATCGCATTACAGCCCCGGGTCACTTAGGGTTCATGTAATCTAAACTCGAAAGGTTTAGCTACTCATATTCAATACAAAAGAATCAAAGACTACTGTAGAATTCATCTTAGAGAGGAAGATCTGAAAAACCTAATTTTCATGATTCCTTGAAGGTTTGATCCTTAAGAAATCTTCAATTCCTAGCTCCGAGCATCTTACGGGATGAAAAGATTATGATCTAACCTCTCCAAGAACTACAAAATATGTTTTGACCTCTCTCCTATGTGTGGGAAAGTCTAGAAAAATGAGAATGAATTTGGAAAGGGCTGAAGAGGTCCTTAAATAGGGTCAAAATTTGAATCCGTATAGAGTCTGGAAAGCCCAAACTTTTTGCTGAAAACTTGAAACTTTTCGGGAAAAGTTCTTCAGGGTTAATTAGATATTTCTCGCGCCAGATTTTTCCCTTTTTTTCTTCACAAACTTTTCAGCGAATACTTAGAGCTTTTCGCCAAAAACTTCTTCATAAAAATCTGATCTTTTTCTGAGCTGAAAACTTGATTGGTTTCTTCACAAAGTTTTTGTCGAATACTTAGAACTCTTCGGCGAAAACTTCTTCACTGGCAGGTTGTGATTTATTCCTTGATCTTCTAGCTTCTTTTATGGTATTGGGTTCTATCTTGAGGCTCTATTGCATCGCGAACACTCCTGATGGTCACTTATTTGACAATAAAAACCTATGTACTGACATAGACACTAGAAAACACATCAAATAGACCCGAAACGGGCCAAGGTAACTAAATCGGTAGGAAATAGAGTAAATGAACCAAAATCCACTAAACTGCCCCTAAAACGTGTTTCAGACAATTAAATGTCGCTTAATTGGGGCTGATAATCACGATAGTTCTAGTGTCATCAGCCGACAAGCTTTGGAGTTTGAGGACTATGAGTATGGAAATGATTATAATATTTCACTACCTATTCTTCCAAGCCTTCGTAGCTTGTGTCTAGAGAATTTCTCAGTTGGTGACGTTGTCGAAGTGGCTTCTATTAGTAGAAATTGCAAAGCACTACCAACTGTAAACATATTCAATCGAAATAAATTAGACTTTTCAAAGAGAAAATACAAAGAACGGAAATGAGTTGTGAGCATGAAGCTTAAATCACTGCCCTTAAAGCTATTTCCTCCCTATTAGAGTAATTGGATGAATCGAGGAAACACTCTTGAAGGTGAACACAACAATCCCCAAAACAAAACTCTTTGGAGTTAGAACTTCACTTCTGCGGTTTGTATAATTGATATTCTCTCTTCTTGTAATCGACTCCATTTTATACACCTCTTGGATTCCTAATAAGAATGAAGATCGTGGAGTATTTCCATATTTGAGGAGTATCTCACTGAATTGCATGTGTGGGTGATCGGTGGAGGAAAATCACAAGTCACAACAAACTCCACTTTCTATTCCACTTCTACTATTACAATGTTAGAAAGTAATCGGTTATTTAATTCACTCTATCACCAAGGACTCGCTAGCAAGATTATAACTTGTTTTAGAGTTCAATAATCGATTATTTAACTATAACACGTTATAAAAATCCTAAAAATCAGTTACATTTTCACTCATAATCGATTACTTGGTTATATTTTTTATTATTGACTATGGAACATATAACCAATTATATGTATATATAAAATAATACTTTTTAGCGGTACCCGGAGTGCTTCCAGGCAATGTACCTGAACCTGTGTGGGAGGGTGCACCTAGGACCTCTGAGTATCAGCTAAATGCTGAGGGGTTTGTAGGCAATGGAGCTGAGTCTTCTGATGAAGAGGAGGTTCCACCTACTAGCCAATCAGGGGCTGAAACGCCAGTGGAGGTCTCTGATTCGGTCCCTGTAGGTGAACCTGGAAGGAGTATATCCTTTGGAACAGCTAAAATAGTTACCTTTTGTGCTTCCACTGTCAAAGGGAATGTTTTGACTAGGTTGCAGCACAACAAACGAAGGAAATGAAGTTGTGGTTCTGGAACATCAGAGGTTTTAATGACTCTGGTAAGTTTGAAGTTCTTAGAAAGTATATAAATAAGTATAGTATAGATGTTGTTGCTTTACTTGAGCCAAGGATTAAATCTGAAAATGCAAAAAAGATTTTTGAAGACAGATTTGGAAGATGGAATGTTGAGTTTGCTTATAGTGATAATTTGGGGAAGATTTGGCTTGTTTGGAGACCTGATGTTCCTCTTAAGATCCTTAGAAGTAGTAGCCAATATATCCACTTTAAAATCGAGCTCCCTCGATCTTTTTATGGAACTGTTGTTTATGCTTCTACTGATCTGGGTAAGAGAAGAGTTATGTTTAATGATATTACTTCTTTGGCTGTGCAATCTGATCCCTGGTTCATTGGGGGGGACTTCAATGCCATTCTTGACTTAAATGAAGCCGCAAATAGGGTTAGTAATTTTGCAAGTATGGAAGACTTCAAAGATTGTGTTAGAAATTGTGACTTGGAGGACCATACTTCTTCAGGACCATTATTTACCTGGGTGAACAATAGGGCCCTCGATCCTATATCTCGTAGATTGGATCGGGTCTTGGTCAATATGGGGTGGCATTCTAAGTTCCCTTGCAGTATTGTTACAGTTATTCCTTGTGAAGTCTCTGATCACTGTGCTGTTTTGTTAGAAACTGGAGGGCTGCAACCTTCTAGCCCAAAACCTTTTAAATACTTCAGTTTCTGGGCTGATAACTCAAAATTTGAGGGCATTTTATCTAGGGTTTGGTCTCACAGAAGTTCAGATTCTCCTTTCTTCCGTTTGTATGGTAAGCTTAGGCTGTTGAAAGTGGAATTGAAGAAAGTAATGAGGATTGTTACAGCGATATTCAGAATCAAGTGAAGTAGAAAAGACTTGGCATGATAGCCCTGCAGAATGAAGTGTTTACTAATCCTTGTGAGGATTCTATTTCTGCTGCAAAGATCTGGAGGGTTGAGCTTGATCAATTGGAGAAGGATGAAGAGTGTTTTTTAAGGCTTAAGTCTAGGTCTTTATGGATCAAGAATGGTAATAAGAACTCTAAGTTCTTCTTTAACCAGGTGAAGTCTAGGAATCTAAGGAATACTATCAGGAAAATTCGTAATGATGATGGTGAATTAGTTGAGGATTTCAAAGATATTGAAGAAGTGGTAGTTTCTTTCTATAAAAAGCTTCTAGGTGAGGAACAGTCGGTAGAAGATATTGACCTGGACTCACTAATTAGTCGTAAACTTATGGATGAACAGCAAGACAACCTCTCTATTATGGTAACTCCTAAGGAGGTTGAAGAAGCTTTGAAGAGTATGCCCAAGGACAAGGCCCCTGGGCCTGATGGATTCCCAGTTTCTTTTTACAAACGTTGCTAGGGTACAGTAGGTCCAGATGTCATTGAAGTTGTGATTTATTTTTTTCATACAGGTAAGCTCCCCTGCTTTGTGAACTCAGTGATCCTTGCTCTAATTCCTAAGAAGACTAATGCATGTGATATGAAAGATTGTAGGTCCATTTCTTGCTGTAATGTGGTTTATAAAATCATATCTAAGGTGCTGGCTAATAGGATGAGCACGGTTTTACCAGATTTGATAAGTTCTTCCCAAACAGCTTTTATTAAGGGCAGGCTTATTAGTGATAATGTTCTTGTTGCTCATGAGCTGTTGGGAATGTATGGGATGAAGGGTATATCCCCCAGGATTGCTCTAAAGGTGGATTTGATGAAGGCTTTTGATAGTGTCAATTGGTCTTTCTTGCTTAGTGTCCTGAGAGCAATGGATTTTCCTTCAGTCTATATTTTCTGGTTGGAACGCTGCCTCAAGTCCACCATGATGACTTAATATCAATGGTACTCTCTGTGGTAACTTTGCATCTAAAAAGGGTTTGAGGCAGGGGATCCTATTTCCCCCTACCTCTTTGTTATTTCTATGGAGGTTCTTAGCAGAATGTTGGATGTTGGAGCTGCTACTGGTATCTTTAGCTATCACCCTCAGTGTAAGAATGTTCTGATCCATTTAGGGTTTGCAGATGACATTATTATTTTTACAAAAGGGTCTCTTGGTTCAATTGAAGGGGTTGTATCCATCCTTGACAGTTTTCACAAGGCTTCCGGTCTTAGACACAATCCAGAAAAGAGTGAGTTTTATATTGCTGGTGCTGATGAGGACCTGGTTGAAGAAATTAGAAGTGCTAGTGGATTTAAGTTGGGAGAACTCCCCTTCAAATATTTAGGACTACCCCTCACTGCAGGTAAGCTTAAAAAACCTGAGTGTAAAATGCTTGATGACACTCGATTTGACGTGATTATCAGCCCCATTTAAGCAACATTTCATACCCTTTGATGCCATTTTGATGAGTATTTGGTGCATTTGTCGTAACTTTGTGATTATCGGCTCCTAGTGCATACATTGTCCATTTCTTGGCTATTTTTACCCTTTTTGTGAGCTTTTATGTTGAGCCCCAGGTTACCAAATTAAAGAGGACTTTCTCACGAGTCCAGCGCTTCAAACGGGGACAAAATCGGAGTTCAAACGGAGCGGGAATGATCGAAACAAGTTGGAACTCTGCACAGTACAAAACGCTGCGTTTTGGAGCTTACATGCCGTGTAAACTAAATGCACTGTGAGCTTACATGCCGTGTAAGCTCCCCAGACGGTAATTTTTCAACTTTTCCAACAAGGAAAGGGTTTTCGAGGGTATTAATAGACTTTCCGAAGCCATATTTGTTAACATTCAATAGAGAGAGATCAGCCACGACTTGATGAGAGTTGAGAGAGTATTCCGGAGCTATCGGAGAGATCATGACGCCATCAATCCATCCCGGAAGACGCTCGGAGTTAGGAATTGAAGATTCTCAAGATCGAAGCTTCACGGATCATCAGAAATTAGGTTTTTCAGATCCTTTTCTATTCTTCCTCTGTATAAGATGAATCCTTCTGTCGTCTTTGATTCTTGTTTGTTAGATATGAGTAGCTAAACTTGTAGAGCTTAGATTAGATGAACCCTAAGTGACCCAGGGCTTTAAAGCGGTCACGGATCGGCGGTAATTAGATTCAAAGTTCAATCAGTTTCTCTTTGCATGGTTGTTTTGTTCTTGATTGTTGTACTGCGTTTCTTGTCTAGTTGACGCCTAGATTAGTTTCGTTGTTCTTGTGTTTCTTTTCTGGTTGATCGCCTAGATTAGGTTTGTGTTGAGTTAGGGTTTGTCGCCAGACAGCTTCCCTGCTTTAAAACATTAAAACTTGTCTTTCTTGATCACCTAGTTAGATTCTTGTTAAGCTGAGGATAGAAGCGAACGCTCGCCTCACTTTAGAACATCAATTCAACCAGTTAACCTATTCATTGGAGTGTGCCTTTCGTAGGAACCAGTTATGGTTAATCCGCTTCAAGAGTAACTCATAAATCATTAGTAATTGCACCAGTTAAGTAAAGTCGTTGCGAGAGATGACCGTACCCGGTCGACTAATTAATCTTGATAGTTAGATCGAATAGAGCGAACGTTCGCCAGTCTTAAACCTAAGGGTCAGGAGTTATGGTGGTGTATAGAAATTGATTGAACGAGAATTGAAATCCGCTAATCTGGTGATTGTTGTTGCCTTGGTGATCTAAGAGGGATTCGAAATCTAAGCTTGTCTGTTGTCTGTCTGAACCAACCAATCATTCTGTCTTTTAATTTCATTTTAATTTCCCTGCATCTTAGTCTAGAAGTCGTGGAACTCACACCACGCACAACGTGTTTAAACTTGGATAAATTGCCAGCTTCTTTGAGTAGTCAATTAGAAGAAACCCCGTGGAATACGATCTACCCTAGCTTGTTAGCTTTGTTAGTTTATTTGATTGAATCGTCAACGACCGGTTCATCAATGCTCCTGGACAGGATTACCAAGAGAGTTTCTGACTGGAAAGCTAAAGCCCTTTCTTATGCTGGGAGACTGCAATTGGTAGAATCAGTTGTTGGTGGAATTCTACAGTATTGGATGTCAGTCTACCTCTTGCCCAAGGGACTAATGGATGACATAGAAAATGTATGTAATAGGTTCATCTAGGGTAAGATTGATGGAGGTAGAGCAAAAATTGCCTGGAAATTTATTGTTATTCCAAAGTCTGAAGGTGGAGCTGGTATAAGGGACATAAGAAGTTGGAATGTAGCAAATGTGATCCGTCATCTTTGGAACTTATTTGTTCAGGGGGGTCATTATGGATAGCTTGGATAAATAAATACAGGATGAAACAAAAGGACTTATGGAGTGTTAGAGTTGATTATGGTTCTTGGGTTTGGAAGAAGGTGATGAAGCTGCGACCATTAGTTCGCCAGTTCATGTCGATGGATGATGATGGTGAACTCTGCTGGAATGGTGTTGCAGTGACTAAGTTTAAGCCTCGGACTGTCTGGAATGATATTCGTGCTAAGCACTCTGAAGTGCAGTGGAAAGAACTAGTCTGGTCAGGGTTCCAGATTCCCAGGTATAATTTTGTTTCCTGGCTGATCATGATAGGTCGTGTCATTACAAAAGATAAGATAGCTAAGTGGGATGCTGCTATTGATAGAAGTTGTGTTCTTTGTGGGGGTAACGATGAAACAAGTGAGCACCTGTTTGGCTGCTGCTTGTTCATTCAGCAGCTGAAATGTCGTCTTCTGCCAGATTGTGCTGGTATATCTTGTTGGAGTACTTTCCTTACCACAGCCATGTCATGGAAAGGATCTGGTGTTGATAACTGTGTCAAGAGACTGAAATGGGTATTGATTGTCAATTGTGTTTGGAGAAGTAGGTGTGCTGCCCTTTATGGTGGTAAGAAAAATTCGGTGGAGGATTGTGTTGCTCAAATTGAGTGGGATCTTGTTTCTTTTGCCAAAGGCAGAAGAGATTAGAGTAGAATTTTGAGTTGTATATAGCTATAGTTTTTTTTTGTAGTTACCTATAGTTTGTACTTAAACTTCTTTTTGATGGAATGAAACCTCTAATTCATCAAAAAAAACTTTTTTTTTGAAAAGGATATAAAATAATACTTAGATCCTTAAAATTCACTCTATATTTCTTCTTTTCTCCTCCTTCCTCTCTTTCTTGATTTCCACAAAATATCAAGAAATTTATCGGGATCGACCTACCCCTCTCTCCCCTTTGTTGGTAGGCCCATGTACTTTCCTTTTTCTATTCTCTCTCATTTTCCTTTCTTCCTCATTTTTCTTTCTTATCTATGTCTGTTCGTCGATCCTTTTTCCCTCTTTTCCATTTCTCTCCCGATGGGAATGTTTGGGCAGCGACAATTAGGATGGCAATGGCTAGCATGATGATGACGGAGAGAGACAATGTCGAGAGGAGGTTTGCGATAGTAGCATGGTCAATGAGGTGGCAACAATTGGGATGCAAAGAGTAGGGTAATTTTGATATAAGGGTTTTTGTTGTTTTTTTTCAAAGATTCATTCATTGATACCTGAAATTAACCAATGTAATATAAAATCAATCAATTTAAAGGCCCTGTAAAAGGGGGAGGGGAGAAGGAAGAGAGTTTTTTGTAACGACATTGGTAGCTCCATTACCAGTTCGATAAATATGAGAGAAACAGAATTGTCTAAGACTAGGATATAAACTAAAAATGTATTTAAAATTTTCACCGCGAAGAGAGTTAGATGGAATTCGTCTACGAAGTTGAGAAATGATACCAAACGCATCCCCTTTTATAATGACAAAATCAAAAGCATAGAAACGAGTCCATAACACTACCTCCCTAACACCCCAAGAGTTCCAATGTAGCAACTTCAAACAAATGTGGGTAGACTGTAATATCCCCACCCAACCAAACAGGTTAGAACTCAAGTTCGGTTGACTAGAGTGCTGGAATCAGTGCCTCGGAGGTCCCATTGAGGTTAAGGACGTCTGTACTTAGGTCAGGTCGGGTTGAGGTTACGAGTGGGCTAATGGTGCAGTGTAGAGTACATGGTGTAGTGTGAATGCACACCGTGTATCACAATACACGCCGTGTCCCTTAACTACAAAAGTTACAGGAGCTCGTCGAAATTGCCATGTGCTGATACACGGCTGTGTGTTGTAGATACACGCCGTGTATCATGATACACGCCGTGTATCATGATACTCGTCATGTATCGTGCCCTAAAAATAAAAGACGGATTATGCACGAAAATCCATAACTTCTCATTCCTTTCTCTCTCCCCGAAAAGCCATTGACGAACCATTTCGGAGCAAACTTCAGAAGGTGATTCTGGGGGCTGTAGAGGTCGGAATAGAGTTCTGTTTATTGCTATGAGTTCGTAGCGATGAGGAGAAGAGATCACTAACTTCAATTTTGGATTTCTAGGTGTAGGTCGTGAGCGGTAGGGAAGGTTAAGCTACGAGTTTGGTAATTGGGAAATCGAGTTTCTGAGGAACTAGAAGACGATTAGAGCCTCGTCTTCTATTCCAGGTGAGGGCTCAGCATTGTGTAGGTAGTTTGGACAGCATGAGGAGTTCTAACTTTGACTTAGATGAAACCTAGATGATGCATGAAAATGATGAGTGTAAAAGGGGAAAAATGTGTTGTGAATGTGCTTGGTTGATGTTGAGGATTGTCGTGGTTGATTGTCGTTGTTGATTGTTGTGATGTGGGGTTGGGTGTGGACTGAAATTAATTGACTAATGGATTGACATAGAAATGAGAGTTAGATTGATTGGGAAATGGGTGCAAGTGCTATGATGTTATGAATTGTCAGTTGTGGATGCAGGGGAGTGGCCCTGCCGATGTGGGGTTGCTTTGAATATGAGGAACAGGTGGGTGACCCCTAGACTCATGACATGGCCTCCCCTATACTGGCAGGTGGGGGTGGCCGGTGAGCTAGCCGGTTACCTTTTGTTTCATTGTGATTTGTGAGTTGTGGTCATGATAGCAGCGTTGAACAATGGGATGTGTTGTGAATTGTGTATAGTGATATGAATGTGGATGATGTGAACTGCGCCTTTGTGTGAATGAGATGGGATGAGTTGGAAATATGATGTTGGAACTTGTGTGTGAAAGTAGAACCTGATGGAGACCATACTACCCCACCCGAAATACTGTTGAGATCGAGTCCGGTTCACTGGGGTGAATCCCATGACGGGGAGTCATGGATGTTGAAATCTCCGTTGTGGTTGTGGTAGTGACTTGATGGATGGATGTGATGTGATGATGTTGTGTGTGCTGTGGATTGATGTATTTGTACCATGCTATTCTATTGCTATGAATTGTGCTTGAGAACGAGAACTGACCGACATGATCACCTAGACTGCTTTAGGGAGTTAAAATATGGAAAGGGGTTAAGTTTGGTTCCATTGTTGGATGTCTTGTGCGGAGTTGGAACCGCTCCATAGAATAGGTCAACGTGTAGGTAGGTGATGTGTGAATTTCAACTCACAACTATCAAGGTCGTATTCCACGAGGTCCTCTCATAAGCTAATACTCACACGGTTCATGAACGGTCTAAACATTTAAATTGAGATTTGGTTTTGGTGACAAATACTCAGAATTAAAAGCTAAACAAGCAAGTAAGGCAATAGCTAACAAGGTAAGATAAGGGTCAAACAAGAGAGAAGTAGACTAGCTTAGCAAGGGGTTTCTTCAAGCTCAAAGATCATGAAAGCTGGATTGAATCTCAAGCAACGATGTATAAACGGATGACCATGCAATTCACTCAAGTAGAATCAACGAACTCTCGCACAATTGACTCTCTACTCCTAGACCAAATGCACCATGCTTTCGCTATGTGAACAAAGGGAATGGAGTGCTTTAGCTAGCTCAATGAAATGCTCAACACTTGATCTCTATGCTAACATTCATCTAACACAAGGTAAAAGATGCAAGACACTCTCATGTCAATCATAGAACACTAGTCTAGCAGTCAAAGGGCCTTTCAACCTTCAAATGACTGAAAACTAAATGCACACCAAGTGTTCGACAAAATGTCACCAAGGAAAACAAGCTAAAAATGGTTGCAATTGCATAATCCAATCTCTCAAATCATTCAATTACAATCCAAACACCTTAGATCAACATCAATCAATCATTCTCATGTATTGAAAGACATAAAAAATGTACCAAAAGAACAAGTCAAGCTCTCATGGACAACAAGCACAAGGTGTAGGATCATCATCTTACACAAATGGCTATGAGAAACTCAATCCATACAATCAATCACCTATCCTAGCTTGATCCATCCCCTACTAAACTAAACCTAGGTTTAGCCTAGCATAACCATGGAAGAAACCTGAAATTGAGGAGAGGATATCATCCTCGTTTCCATGGAGGATCTTGCAACTTGGCTCTCAAGCTTCAATCCAAGGTATGGCTCCTTCTTTCTAGATGATCTTCACTTAGATCTTAGGTTGAGTTGGAGGATGATTATGGTTGATGATAGGAGAGGAGAAATAGGCAATTGGGAATTGAGAGGAGAGTGTCGAGTGTGTGAACTGTATAATATGAATTGTGTCCTTTTTTCTCGAAAATCCTCTTTAAATAGGCTGCTGGAAAAGCCTGAAGTTTTCGGCGAAAACTTCTACAGTTTTCGCCAAAAATTCCTTTGAAAACCACTGAGCCAGCCTTCACTTTCTTCATAATTTTTTGGCGAAAACTCTTAATGTTTTCGCCAAAAAATTCTTCAAAACTCAGCTCCAAAATTCCCGGACTCTCCTGTTTGCAAACGGTCGCGAGTTCTCGGCGAGAACTTAGAGTTCTCGCCAAAAACTTCTTCAGAAGAACTATATTTTCCTCAATTTTGCAACGGCCATATCTCCTCCGTCCTAGCTCCGATTGACCTCCCGTTTGCTCGTATGCGCTCCTTGTCATCCGTACTTCAAAGCCAAAAACCTAAAATGCACGAAGAAACATCCAATAGACCACGAATTTGGTTCCAAAGTGGCAACCGGACAACAAATGGACACTTTGCACAAAACTTCAATAAAAGCATATAAGTCATGGCATTTCACGAACAAAAATGGGCATTTTATAGGTCAATCATAAGCTCAAAATGCACTAAATAAAGTCACATCAGTAGGCCCGGTGGGTTTACTCAATTTCAATAGGAAATTGATCTCTTTTCCCCCTTTCAGGATCTCGTGGCTGAAGAGGGTGATTGTTGGAGACAGTGCTTGAGGGTTGAGTTCGTTAAGTTCTGGATTGAAGCCATGAGGTGAAGACTGGAGATCACATGGAGTTGACTTTTCTGTTATTTTCAGTTGATTTGGGTTTTTGGGGATTTTCTATGTATTTTGGTTTATGTTGGATTTTGAGGATTTATGTTGGATTTGGGCTTGTACTCGGATCATCTTTTCATCGTTTCATAAAGTTCTTTGATGTTTCATGGCCTTTTAGTGTCGACGTTTCAACTTTTTATCTTGGTTTTTGCGCGATGACACTCACGACCGGTTCAACCACGGGTTTCACAGGGTTTATTCGGGACGGGTGTTACAAATGGTATCAGAGCCTGGTTTATCGCTACTGTACTGGTTGATCAACTCCTCCCTTTGGGGAGCAATTAACCTCGTTGAGGGAGGGGATGAGACATCGGTATAGGACCGACATTCCAGGGGTTTTTGTCAAACTGTTTTGAATGGGTGGGAAGTTTTGAAACGAGTGGTGAACCGAGTTGTTTGAAGTTTCTTGGAAGGTCAACTGAACTGTTTAAATGTCCTCCTGTAGTGAATCCAGTCAAGCACAGGGAAGTAGGTCCACCGGGAATTCGGGGTACAAAGGAGGAGTTCTTAGGTTCCAGCCGAGTTTGTTGAAGGGGTGGAACTTTGGGGAGTTTAACGGAGAAGTGGCTAATCCTGAGGTGGCTGAGCAATGGCTTAAGGAATGTGAGTACAAGTTCCTGCAGATGGGACTTGATGAGGAGTTGAAGGTGCAGGCAATGACCTTCCTGTTTAAAGATCATGCTCTGAATTGGTGGAAGTCGATGCCGCAGAGTCGAGTGGTTCCGCCAGAGATGGAGCTGGATGAGTTTGTGGAGGTGTTTCGTGATCAGTTCTGTCTGGACCTTTGGCGCGAAGAGAAGGCCAAGGAGTTTCTGAGTTTGGAGTAAGGTGAGAAGACTGTTCTCGCATACTACATAGAGTTCACCTCTCTCTAAGTGGTATGACGAGCAGAATAATCGGGATCGGAAACTCATCAGTAGGTTCAAGAATGGGTTGAGAGTGGAGATCCAGGAGGGAGTCACCACCGCTGATATGGGGAGTTTGGTGTCAGTTAAGGCGATGGCACTAGAAAGGGAGAGGTTAGAGAATAGGAAGAAGGAGGAAAGGAAGAGGAAAGCATCTACCCCGCCTACTCAGTCAGATGCGTTTAGTCATCCGGCAAAGAGAATTCAGTCAGCTTTCTCAACCCAGCGGAGTGTGCAGTCTGCTCCATCATGTCGAGCCATCATGTGTTTTACTTGTGGCCGTCAGGGTCACAAGAGTGTGGAGTGTAGAGGAGGGGGATCGATGCAGAGAGGAGGAGCACCCTCGGTACGTCCCATGTGTGGCACTTGTGGGAAGCCTCACTTTGGGGTGTGTCACATGCTTAGGATGGCATCAATGACTTGTTACACCTGTGGCCAGCCGGGTCATAGGAGTAAATTTTGTCCTAGGAGGAGCGCGACACCGACAAAGTCCGTGGGATCGGTGCAGGGACCTAGAGCTCCATCTAGGAGTTTTGGGGGCCGAGGTGGAGGAAGTTACGGGCGAGGAATGGCGGGTGCTGGCAGGGGAACCAGAGCTAATGCTATGCATGTTGGAGCGAGTGGAGATCAAGGAAGGTTGTATGCTCTCACCAAGGGCGCGGTAGAGAATGTGAACGACATGGTGACCGGTATGATCTCTATCCTGGATCTTTCCGTTTACGCATTGTTTGATTCGGGCTCGACCCATTCATTTGTTTCTGAGAGATGCTTGAGTAGTTTGGGTGTTGTATTTTGGGGACTAGTTGGGGAGTTAGAACTCCTTTGGGGACTTCTGTTCGGGTAAATAGTGTGTTGAGAGGTTGTAAGGTGCTAGTGGGAGGTGTAGAGTTGTTAGCTGATTTAGTGGTGCTTCCTTTCAATGAGTTCAACGTGATTCTTGGCAGGATTGGTTGGCTAGGCACGAGCCTTGCTAGATTGTAGGAGGAAGGAGGTCTTGCTTCAGGTGGAGGGATTTGGACAAGTGGTGTTCAAAGGTGTTAGGAAGATGGATTCCGCGCCTATGGGACTAGTTCGGCGATGCAAGCATTCTCTCTAATCCAAGAGGGGTGTGAGGCCTTGTTGGTTCAAGTGTCGGTAGAGCAGAATGAAGAGTTGGAGAAGGTGCCAGTAGCTCGAGAGTTTGCAGATGTGTTTGAGGAACTACCTGGTGCATCGATTGAGCGGGAGGTGGAGTTCAACATAGAGTTGGTTCCTGGAACCGCTCCAATCTCCATCCCACCTTATCGCATGGCACCAACTGAATTTAAGGAGTTGAAGGAGAAATTGCAAGAACTCTTGGATAAGTGATTCATCCGCCCAAGTGTATCCTCGTGGGGAGCACCGGTGTTGTTTGTGAAGAAGAAGGATGGGACGATGAGAATGTGCATTGATTATAGGCGGTTGAACAAGGCAACGATCAAGAATCGTTATCCACTCCCAAGGATAAACGATCTCTTTGATCAATTGTAAGGGGCTGAAGTGTTCTCGAAGATAGACTTGAGGTCGGGTTATCACTAGTTGAAGGTGGAGGACGGGTCGGTGCCGATGACAGCCCTTAGGACTCGTTATGGGCACTATGAGCTCCTTGTGATGCCCTTCGGTCTCACTAATGCTCCGGCCGCGTTCATGGCTCTCATGAACAAGGTTTTTCATGAATATTTGGATAATTTTGTGATAGTATTTATCATTGATATTCTCATCTACTCTAAGAATGAGAAGGAGCATGAGGAGCACTTGAGGATTGTTTTTCAGAAGTTGAGGGAGCAGCAGCTTTTTGCCAAGTTCTGAAAGTGTGCTTTTTGGTTGGAGGAGGTGTTGTTTCTTGGGAATGTGGTCTATAAGAGAGGTGTAGAGGTTGATCTGAAGAAGATCGAGGCGGTGGTTAATTGGTCCCCACCTAAGGATGTGTCGCAACTAAGGAGTTTCTTGGGTTTGACTGGTTATTATCGAAGGTTTGTCGAGGGATTCCCTACCATAGCCTCTCCTCTACATAAGTTTTTGAGGAAGGAGTCGAAGTATGAGTGGAGTAAAGCATGCCAGAAAAGCTTTGAGGAGTTGAAGAAGAGGTTGACTTCAGCTCTGTTGTTCACCTTGCCGGTAGAGGGTGGCGAGTATGTGGTGTTTAGTGACGCGTCCTTGCAAGGGTTGGGTTGCGTGCTGATGTAGAATGGGAAGGTTGTTGCTTATGCCTCACGTCAGCTTAAAGTGCATGAGGTGAATTACCCGACCCATGACTTGGAGTTAGCTATGGTGGTGTTCGCCTTGAAGTTGTGGAGGCATTATCTGTATGGTGAGACGTTTAAGATTATGATCGATCATAAGAGTCTTAAGAACCTTATGGATCAAAAGGAGTTGAATAGTAGGCAGAGGCGTTGGGTGGAGCTTTTGAAGGACTATGATTGCACCATTGATTACCATCCCGGTAAAGCAAATGTAGTTGTTGATGCTCTAAGTCAGAAAGAGTTGGTTGACCTGAGGGCTCTAAGAGTGGAGATGCAGATGGATGATGTAGGATGTTTGCTTGCTAAGCTTAGTATCCGACCCATGTTGAATGATAGGATTGGTGAGGAACAGCTCAAGGATGCCACTCTAGTGGCTATTCGAGAGGAAGTTGAGAAAGGTTTGGATAATGGTTTTGAGGTAGTTGAAGGGTTGTTGAAGTGCAAGGGTCGAGTGTGTGTGTCGAGGTAGAGGAGTTGAGGAAGGGGATATTAGAGGAGGCTCACTCTTCGATGTATGCTATGCACCCCGGGACGACTAAGATGTACAACGATCTGAAGTTGAATTTTTGGTGGCCGAGAATGAAGAAGGATGTAGATCGTTTTGTTTCAACTTGCCTGATTTGCCAAAAGATGAAGGTGGAGCATAGAGCTCCGGGTGGGCTACTACAATCGCTACCAATCTCGGAATGGAAGTTTGCAGATATCACCATGGACTTCGTGTCGGGTTTTCCGCCGACTATGGGAAGGGAAGGATGTTGTGTGGGTTATAGTCGACCGCTTGACAAAAGTTGCACATTTCATACCCATTCGGTTTAAGCCAAGTGTGGAGGAGTTAGCCAAGTTGTATATAGAGGAGGTGTTATGGTTGCATGGGGTTCCCCAATCTATTGTCTCTGATCGGGATTCGAGTTTCATGTCTCATTTTTGGGAAGGATTGCATACGACGTTGCGGACTAAGCTCAAATTATCGACGGAGTATCATCCTCAGACGGATGGACAATCGGAGAGGACGATCCTTACCTTGGAGGAGTTGTGCCATGGAGTTTCAAACTCCTTGGACTGAATTGCTACCTTTGGTTGAGTTCGCCTACAATAACTCGTATCATAGTAATTTGAAGTCCGCCCCTTTTGAGGCTTTGTATGGGACGAAGTGTAGGACGCCATTGTGTTGGGATGAGGAAGGTGCTAGAGTGTTTTTGGGTCCCCAAGTGGTGCAGGAGACGGTTGATCGTGTTAAGGTTATCAAGGATAAGTTGAGAGCAGCTCAAGATAGGCAAAAGGCGTATGCCGATGGTCGTGCTAGAGAGCTTAGTTTTGATGTTGGAGAGAAGGTGTTTCTGAAGGTGTCGCCATGGAAGGGGCTGATGCGTTTCGGTAGGAAGGGGAAGTTGCGGCCTCGGTATATCGGTCCTTATGAGATTCTAGCTAAGACTGGTCTGGTGGCTTATGTGTTGACGTTGTTGAGTGAGTTGGAAAGGATACACAACGTGTTTCATGTGAGTATGCGTAAGCGGTATCACGGAGATTCTTCGCATGTAATTCAGCCAGAGGAGGTGGAGATTGAGCAAGACTTGACTTATGAGGAGAAGCCAGTGGAGATAGTGGATAGGCAAGTTCGGGTCTTCAGGAATAAGCAGATTCCACAGCTCAAGGTGGTATGGAGGAACCACGAGAGTGAGTCGGCTACTTGGGAGACCGAGGAGAGTATGAGGAGACGGTACCCGGAATTGGTGGAAGCCTATGCTTCAGGTATTACTTTCTTTCAGTGTGTTTTCTTGCGATTGCTCATTTTGGTGTTGGTCCTAAGGGAGCTAAGGTGCGTTGGGTGTTCGTGTGGTGTTGAGAATGTTGGAAATTGGTATGGGATTGATGAGTAGTTTAGGATAGGACTGTAGTGTCGTCGTTAGGAGTTTCGGGAGTCAATGGGATGCTTGAATTGCTGCATTTTTCTGCTATGGTTTCGGTACCATGTTGTTAGGATGAGTGAGGGATGATTTTGGGGATGAAATCCTTGAAGTTGTGGAGTCTTGTAACATCCCCGCCCAACCAAACGGGTTAGAACTCAAGTTCGGTTGACTAAAGTGCTGGAATCAGTGCCTCGGAGGTCCCATTGAGGTTCAGGACGTCCATACTTAGGTCAGGTCAGGTTGAGGTTACGAGTTGGCTGATGGTGCATTGTAGAGCACACGGTCTTGTAGTGTGAATGCACGCCGTGTATCACAATACATGCCATGTATTCACAATACACGCCGTGTCCCTTAACTACAAAAGTTACAGGAGCTCATCGAAATTGCCATGTACTGATACACGGTCGTGTGTTGTAGATACACGTCGCGTATCATGATACACGCCATGTATCGTGCCCTGACAATAAAAGACAGATTTTGCACGGAAATCCATAACTTCTCATTCCTTTCTCACTCCCGAAAAGCCATTGACAAACCATTTCGGAGCAAACTTCAGAAGGTGATTCCGGGGGCTGTAGAGGTCGGAATAGAGTTCCGTTTGTTGCTATGAGTTCGTAGCGACGAGGAGAAGAGATCGCTAACTTCAATTTTGTATTTCTGGGTGTAGGTCGTGAGCAGTAGGGAAGGTTAAGCTACGAGTTTGGTGATTGGGAAATCGAGTTTCTGAGGAACTAGAAGACGATTAGAGCCTCGTCTTCTATTCCAGGTGAGGGCCTAGCTTTGTGTAGGTAGTTTGGACAGAGTGAGGAGTTCTAACTTTGACTTAGATGAAACCTAGGTGATGCATGAAAATGATGAGTGTAAAAGGGGTAAAATGTGTTGTGAATGTGCTTGGTTGATGTTGAGGATTGTCGTGGTTGATTGTCGATGTTGATTGATGTGATGTAGGGTTGGGTGTGGACTGAAATGAATTGACTAATGGATTGACATAGAAATGAGATTTAGGATGATTGGGAAATGGGTGCAAGTGATATGATGTTATGAATTGTCAGTTGTGGATGTAGGAGAGTGGCCCTGCCAATGTGGGGTCGCTCTGAATATGAGGAACAGGTGGGTGACCCCTAGACTCATGACATGGCCTACCCTGTACTTGCAGGTGGGGGTGGCCGGTGAGATAGTCGGTTACCTTTTGTTTGATTGTGATTTGTGAGTTGTGGTCATGACATGAGCGTATAGAACAACGAGATGTGTTGTGAATTGTATATTGTGATATGAATGTGGATGATGTGAATTGTGCATTTGTATGAGTGAGATGGGATGAGTTGGAAATATGATGTTGGAACTTTTGTGTGAAAGTAGAACCTGAAGGAGCCCACACTACCCCACCCGAAATACTGTTGAGATCGAGTCCGGTTCACTGGGGTAAATCCCATGACGGGGAGTCATGGATGTTGAAATCTCCGATAAGGAAGGATCCCAATGGGATGCGTCGTGATAGCTCCGTGGAGGAAGGATCCCTAAGGGGATGCATCGTGTTATCTCCCCACGAGGGAAAGATCCTACGGGATGTGTGTCGATGTGATGGCCGACGGTGGTGGTGTGGACAACTCTTTGGCGCCTAATAACTCACCTAGATAAGATGGATGTGATGTGATGATGTTGTGTGTGCCATGGATTGATGAATTGTGCTTGAGAACTAGAATTGACCGACGTGATCACCTAGACCGCTTTAGGGAGTTAAAATATGGAAAGGGGTTAAGTTTGGTTCCATTGTTGGATGTCTTGTACAGAGTTGGAACCGCTCCATAGAATAGGTCAACGTGTAGGTAGGCCCGGTGGGTTTACTCAATTTCTATAGGAAATTGATCTCTTTTCCCCCTTTCAGGATCTCGTGGCTGAAGAGTGTGATTGTTGGAGACAGTGCTTGAGGGTTGAGTTCGTGAAGTTCTGGATTGAAGCCATGAGGTGAAGACTGGAGATCACACAAAGTTGACTTTTCTGTTCTTTTCAGTTGATTTGGGTTTTTGGGGATTTTCTATGTATTTTGGTTTATGTTGGATTGTGAGGATTTATGTTGGATTTGGGCTTGTACTCGGATCATCTTTTCATAGTTTCATGAAGTCCTTTGATGTTTCACGACCTTTTAATGTCGACATTTCATCTTTTTATCTTGGTTTTTGCGTGTTGACACTCGCGATCGGTTCAACCACGGGTTTCATCAGGTTGATTCGGGACGGGTGTACATAGACATTGATCCTTATATGAAGACACACTTCATGGTCATCCAAGACCACTACACAAATTGCCCCTCCTCCCATATGAGATCTAGTGCTAATGTCCACACTGATTTTAACCTACCCGTCCTAGAGAGCTCTCCAATTGAAAAAGATATCCCTTCTTTGGTGGGACTATCAACAGAAAGAGAGGAGTGACTTGATCACAAACATTTTTTTTTATGAATTGAGCAAATTTTATTCACCAAAAGCTTGAAATACTGATACAAAAAACAATCTTAGAAAAACAACTCAAAAGGCTAACAAATTAACAAGCTAATATCTATACTTTGCGGCTTAAGCCGCCCAGCTATATAAAACTGTATTTCACTGTCTATGTATCGTTTAACTTCGTCCACATCCTCATGCTTTTGAGTCCCAAAAATGCGGTTGCACCTTTCTCTCCAAATTTTGGAAATAGCAATCCGCCACAGCAGCTGTCTCAGCCTTCCTATATCATCCTTTCCCCAACTGCCTACATCTTCCACCACCCTCTCAAATGAACTGCAACACTCAAGGCCTGGGAAATAATGCCTAAGAATCTGCTTGGAATATCTGCATTCCTTAAACAGGTGCTCCGTACTTTCATCCTCCTCCTCACACAGTGCACACCTAACATCAACCAAAGGGTTCCAATTCCTGATTTTATCTCTAGTATTTATCTTCCCCGGGACAATCATCCATACTATCATGGCATGTCTAGGAATATTATAACCCTGCCAAACACTCTTAAACCACTTCACTTCTGTCAATTTAGGCGTTATGGCATTCCATACTTTACTAACTTTAAACCTTGGCATGTAGCATCCATCCCAAAGCAGCTCATTATCAGAGTCAATAGAGATATGGTTCCCAGCCATATTCCTCAGCTTAGAATACGATTCCAGTGCCAAGAACCAGCATTTGAATCCATCTGTCAAAACAACTTTCACTTAATCTTATAGTAATAGATCCATGCTACCCAAATTGAGCCAGCTCTCAACAAGAGTAACCATATATGCCTCAACACATTTGCAGTATTCCAACTCTTAAGATCCTTTATTCCCAGACCTCCTTCTTCTTTGGGAACTGCTAACTTCTTCCAAACAGCTTTAGCTTTCTCACCCTCTGACTTCCCCAAAGGAATTGATTACAGATCCTTTCTACTTCTTTAATGATGCTAGAAGGAAAAATAAATGCCGCCTGATAAGCGAGATTTAACTCACAACTATCAAGGTCGTATTCCATGAGGGCTCTCCCAATAGCTAATACTCACACGGTTCATGGACGGTCTATTCATTTAAGATTGGTTTTAGTTTGAAAAGGAAATGAAAACATAAAGGAAACTAAACAAGAAAGAAAAACAAAGGTAAAGGAGGTTCACTTGGAGAGATAGGTTCATCATGCTCAAGAGGAACAAAAGCACAAACAAGCCAAACATGATCAAGGTTGCAATCGAATGACCACGCAAATCCCTTCTATAGACTCAATGCACTCTCTTCCACTAAATCCCTATCCTAGAACCACTCAACCTAGGCTCTCGCTCTCAAGCTAAGTGACTAAGGATGCATTAAAGGTGTTTGATGAAATGCCAAGCTACAAAACCCTCTCCTATGACTCTATGACCACTAGGCTAGACACCACACTCTCATGTCAATGTCCTAACACTAAGCGAATCATCAAAAGACTAATCAAAGTTCAATTGAATGAAAAACCTAATGCACACCAAGTGTTCGATAAAATGCACAAGTGAGAAATCATGCAACTATGGTTGAATTGAGATGATCTAATCTCTTAGAACACACTCCCTTCAATCCCTAGACCTACAATCCATGTAATCTAAGCACTCTCATGCATTACATCACAAATAATAGACCAATCAAGCCATAGCCAACAATGGAATTAACAACAAGTCATAGAGACCATCTTCTTACAATCCAAGATCAATCATGGCATATTTGTACAATCAACCTCTATCCTAGCATAATTATCTATCAATCCAAGAGAACCTATGAAATCAGCCACACATGGCCAAGGGTACACAAGAGAAAGAAAGAGAGATGGTCACCAAGAGCTCCATGGCAATCCTCTTCTTGCAAGCTCCTCTCCCCAAGGTTGTGGGCTTCAATCCAAGCTCCTTACTCCAATTTGCACCAGAAATAGCTAGGGTTGATGATGGATTGGTGATGGAAGGAGAATGAGAGAAAAGGGAGATAGGGTTCGGCGAGTGTGTAAAATAATAATGAGCTCCTTCCTTTAATTTTCGCCTCCTTCCTCTTTATATACTGCACCGGACAACACAGGAATTTTCGGTGAAAATGATGTAATATTTTCGCCGAAATTACCCTTGTAAACACCGACCGGCTGAAGCATTTCTTCTAAAGTTTTCGGTGAAAACTTTGAATGTTTTCACCAAAAATTTCTTCAATTATCAAAAGCTCGCCTCCTGTTTAGAGTTTTCGGCCAAGAACTTAGAGTTTTCGGCCGAAAACTTCTTCAGCTTTAAGGTGCATTTTCTCCAATCTTGCATCAGCCATATCTCCTCCGTCCTAGCTCCGATTGACCTCCCATTTGATCCTATGTGCTCCTTGTCACCAGTACTTCAATGCCAAGACCTGAAAATGCAAAGAAAACAACTCCAATAGACATAGAATTGGCCTCAAAGTGGCAACCGGACAACAAGATAGCACTTTGCATAAAACTTCAATAAAAGCATATAAATCATAGCAAAATGAGATCGAACATGGTAAATCCTTAGGCTAATAAAAGGCTTAAAATGCACCAAATATAGTCACATCAAATTCCCCTACGACTAAGCTTTGCTTGTCCTCAAGCAAATGAATTAGAAAACATCCAAGTTCACAAATGACAAGATCGGTCCCATTGAGATTCAAGCAATAACAATTTGGCTTAAACTGTTCCACGAACAAACTTAACCTACACATGCAAGAACGTCAACCAAACAAGTCTAGACCTCACTATTTTCTGCACACTTCAAGTAGTGGTTGATTGGGACACAGCAAAAACCGGCCACGACAACACCAACTCTAATTAAAAGGACTTGAACTCGGGAAAAGGTACTTGAAAGTGGTGAGTGACTATGATGTGGCTATCGACTCGACTTCATCCGCTTCTAGATCCGATCTTTACAAACTCGGGCATAGGATCAAGGGCTACACTTGAGAACTCTCTTTTTCCTTTCTTTTCTTTCTCTTTTTTTTCATTTTTTTCTTCTCTTTTTTTCTTACTGCATACTAGTGCTCGATCCAACACTTCACTTAGGTGTTGAACCGGCCTAGCTCACAGCTTTTTCCTTTGCTAGTGCTCAACCCGACACTTCACTTAGGTGCCGAGCTTGCCTAGCTTAGCTTTTCTTTTCTTTTCTTTTGAACACTTTCTTTTGAAATTAGCCACTTGATCCTTAGCCCCTTTACAACTTCCACACACGATTTCGAATTGGATTCCGTCTAACCTCAAGCCACAATCACAAATGATCAAAAAGGTGACGAAAAGAAACATGGAAAAAGGGTGAAAATTCTGATTGCCTTCATCATCTTAGACCGGTGTTATCGAGTGGTACAAAAACACGCATCAAGCCAATCAACCAACATACAAGAGTGATAAAATCTCTGTTCTGGCCTAGACTCATTTGATATTAGCGCTAACATGCTGGTTACAGGTTCTAAGTGGAACATTCTAAACATCATCGTGAAAGCTTCAAGTCAATTAAACACCAAAAGTCAAGAACCGAATGATTCTGCAATAGAGGAATTCGACATTCAATTAAGATCATGCAACTCAACCAAGCAAAACATTAGACTTCTACCAACAAATAATCACACCAAACCTCAAACTCCCCTACGACTAACATGAGCATTGTCCTCAAGTAGAGGAAAAATCTTGTGACGCACATTGTGGAACGAAGTTACCGCGGTGGTAGTGAAAAGCTTAGGAAGCCAACGCGGTAACTTCATTCCACCTTACCCTCTACTTTGACTTCCTAAGCTTTTCCCTACCAACGCGGTAACTTCATTCCACCTTACCCTCTCTCTCTAAATCATTGAGGACAATGCTCGTGTTAGTCGTAGGGGAGTTTGAGGTTTCGTGTGATTATTTGTTGATAGAAGCCTCATGTTTTGTTTGGTTGAGTTGCATGATCTTAATTGAATGTCGATTCCCTCTACTTTAGAATCATTCGATTCTTGACTTTTGGTGTTTAATTGACTTCAAGCTTTCACAATGATCTTTAGACTGTTCCACTTAGAACCTATAACCAGCATGTTTAGCACTAATATCAAATAAGTACAGGCCAGATCAGAGATTTTATCACTCTTGTATGTTGGTTGATTGGTTTGATAACACCGGTCTAAGATGATGAAGGCAATCAGAATTTTCACTTTTTCCCCCTTTTTCCATGATTGTGGCTTGAGATTAGGCGGAATCCAATTCGAAATCGTGTGTTGAAATTGTAAGGGGCTAAGGATCAAGTGGCTAATTTCAAAAGAAAAGGTTCAAAAGAAAAGAAAAGCTAAGCTAGGCAAGCTCGGCACCTAAGTGAAGTGTCGGGTTGAGCACTAGCAAAGGCAAAAGCTGTGAGCTAGGCCGGTTCAACACCTAAGTGAAGTGTTGGATCGAGCACTAGTATGCAGTAGAAAAACAAGCAAAGAGAAGAAAAAAATGTGTAAAAAAAAGAGAAAGAAGAAAAGAAAAAAAAAGAGAGAATTCTCAAATGTAGCCCTTGATCCTGTGCCCGAGTTTGTAAAGAGCGGATCTAGAAGCGGATGAAGTCGAGTCGATAGCCACGTCATAATCACTCACCACTTTCCAAAATTTCCTTACCTCCATCTATTTCATTCCATTTCCCGAGTTCAAGTCCTTTTGATTAGAGTTGGTGTTGTCATGGTCGGTTTTGCTGTGTCCCAATCAACCACAACTTGAAGTGTGCAGAAAATAGTGAGGTCTAGACTTGTTTGGTTGATGTTCTTGCATGTGTAGGTTAAGTTTGTTCGTGGAGCAGTTTAAGCCAAATTTTTATTGCTTGAATCTCAATGGGACCGATCTTGTCATTTGTGAGCTTGGATGTTTTCTAATTTATTTGCTTGAGGACAAGCAAAGCTTAGTCGTAGGGGAATTTGATGTGATCATATTTAGTGCATTTTAAGTCCTTGATTAGCCTAGGGATCTCCTATGTTTGACCTCATTTTGCTATGATTTATATGCCTTTAGTGGAGTTTTATGCAAAGTGTTATCTTGTTGTCCAGTTGCCACTTTAAGGCCAATTCTATGTCTATTTGAGTTGTCTTCTTTGCATTTTCAGGTCTTGGCATTGAAGTACAGGTGACAAGGAGCACGTAGGTTCAAACGGGAGGTCAATCGGAGCTAGGACGGAGGAGTTATGGACGTTGCAAAATCGAAGAAAATACAACTCTTCTGAAGACGTTTTCGGCGAGAACTTAGAGTTCTCGAACCGAAAACTCTAAGCAGATGGAGGACTTTTGATTATTGAAGAAATTTTCGGCAAAAACATTCAAAGTTTTCACCGAAAATCTATGAAGGAATGCATCAGCCGGTCGGGTTTACAAAGGCATTTTCGGCGAAAATGTTACACAGTTTTCACCGAAAATATAAGGGTTTTCCAGCGACTATATAAGGAGAGAAGGCGGCAAAAATTGGGGAGATATCATAATTCTAATTTTCTACACCCTCGCCGATCACACCTCACTCTCTCTCAATTCTCCATCATCGCCTATTACTCCTCTCCCTCAACCAATCATCATCCACCCTCAATTGTTGATCAACTTGAAAATCTAAGTGAAGCCTTCCACCCTTGGATTGGAGCTTGAAGAGCCAAGTGGGAAGATCTTCCATGGAAGCAAGGATGGTCTCCTCTACCCAAATTCAGGTTTCTTCCATGGTCATGCTAGGCTAAGCTTAGGTTTAGTTTAGTGGGGGATGGATCAAGCTAGGATAGGTGATTGATTGTTTGGATTGAGTTTCTCTTAGCCATTTGTGTAAGATGATGATCCTAGACCTTGTGCTTTGTAGCCATTAGAGCTTGATTTGTTCTCTTGGTATTGTTTATGTCTTTCAATACATGAGAATGATTGATTGATGTTGATCTAAGGTTGTAGGATTGTAATTGGATGATTTGAGAGATTGGATTATACAATTGCAACCATTTTTATGCTTGTTTTCCTTGGTGACATTTTATCAAACACTTGGTGTGCATTGAGTTTACTTTCATTTGAAGGTTGAGAGACCCTTTTGATTGCTAGACTAGTGTTATATGATTGACATGAGAGTGTCTTGCATCATTTACCTTGTGCTAGATGATTGTTGGCATAGAGTTCAAGTCCCAAGCATTTCATAGAGCTAATTTAAAGCATTCCATTCCCTTTGTTCACATAGCGAGAGCATGGTGCATTTGGTCTAGGAATAGAGAGTCAATTGTGCGAGAGTTCGTTGATTCAACTTGAGTGAGATGCATGGTCATTAATTACACATCGTTGCTTGAGATTCAATTCAGCTTTCATGAACCTTGAGCTTGAAGAAACCCCTTGCTAGGCTAAACTCCTTTCTCTCTTGTTTGATCCTCAATTTTACTTGTCAATTTTACCTTGCTTGTTTATGCTTTTAATTTGTTCTCTTTCAAAACCAAACCTCAATTCAAATGTTTAGACCGTTCATGAATTTTGTGAGTATTAGCTTATGAGAGGACCTTGTGGAATACGACCTTTGCTTCCATGGAGCATCTTCCCACTTCGCTCTTCAAGCTCCAATCCAAGCTATGGAGGTCTTCACTTATATCCTTGATCTTCAAGTTTATCAACAATTGAGGGAGGATGATGTTTGGTTGAAAGGGTGGTGATGATGGAGTTGAGAGAGAGAAGGGAGAGAGGGTTCGGCGAGTGTGTAAAATAATAATGAGCTCCTTCCTTTAATTTTCGCCTCCTTCCTCTTTATATACTGCACCGGACAACACTGGAATTTTTGGCGGAAATGATGTAATATTTTCGCCGAAATTACCCTTGTAAACACCGATCGGCTGAAGCATTTCTTCTAATGTTTTCAACGAAAATTTCTTCAATTATCAAAAGCTCGCCTCCTGTTTAGAGTTTTCGGCCGAAAACTTCTTCAGCTTTAAGGTGCATTTTCTCCAATCTTGCATCGGCCATATCTCCTCCGTCCTAGCTCCGATTGACCTCCCATTTGATCCTATGTGCTCCTTGTCACCAGTACTTCAATGCCAAGACCTGAAAATCCAAAGAAAACAACTCCAATAGACATAGAATTGGCCTCAAAGTGGCAACCGGACAACAAGATAGCACTTTGCATAAAACTTCAATAAAAGCAAATAAATCATAGCAAAATGAGATCAAACATGGGAAATCCTTAGGCTAATCAAAGGCTTAAAATGCACCAAATATAGTCACATCACCGCCATCCAATACTGTAAGACTCCCTGGATCACAGAGTTAAGAAGCTGAACTCTCCCAGAGTAGGACAATTTTTTAGCCTTCCAATAAGTGATTCGAGCTGTAATTTTGTTGATCAACAACTTGTAGTCACAGCGTCTAAGCTTCCCAACGGTCATTGGGACACCCAAGTATCTTAAATTCCTCTAAAGCATCAGTTTTATCTTTCACAGCTTCACAACTTGCCTTTGTGAATACCAAGAGCTCATCAGCAAAACTCAGATGAGTTAGACTGACCCCTTTACACTGAGGATGAATCTGAAACTTTCCTTCACTAGCTTTCCTGTAAAAAATACAGCTCAATATTTCCATAGACAGAACAAAAAGGAAAGGGGGATACGGGATCACCCTGCATAAACCCTCTCTTTGCCTTAAAATAACCACATAGAGAGCCATTCACATTAACTGATATCATTGAAGTCTGAAAACAAGCACTGATCCAAGCTATGAAAACAGCCGGAAATCTCATCACCTTCATAGCTTCCTCAATAAACGACCACTCCACCGAATCGAAAGCTTTCATCAGATCGATTTGGATGGCACATCTAGGAGAAACATCTTTCTTCTTATAATTACACAATAATTCATGAGCCATACGAATACCATCTCCAATGTTTCGACCCTTAACAAAAGCTGTCTGGTTCAAACTAATAAGGGAAGGAAGGACAGTGGCAAACCTATTAGAAATAACTTTCGAAATCACCTTATAGATGACATTGCACGGAGATATGGGTCTGTAGTGCCTAATATCATCCGCATTCTTCCTTTTGGGAATCAAAGTAAGAGCAACTAAGTTCACATATTTAGGCACATAAACTTCCTCAAAGAAACTACTCATAGCCTCTATGACATCATTCCCTACAACAGTCCAGCTATCCCTAAAGAAATTAGCACTAAATCCATCAAGACCAGGACTACTATCTCTAGGGATAGAGAAAAGAGCCTCCTTAATTTCTTTAGGTGTCACAGGAGTAATCAGATCCTCAGCTTGGCAATCATCTAACTTTAATCTGATAATAAAAGAGAGAGTTTCAGTCTTTACCTCATTCCTCTCGCCAAGAAGATGCTTATAAAAATTTTCTGCAACCTTTGAGATTGCAGGGAGGTCATCAACCATATCCCCTGCTTCATTCCTTATTTGTCTGATGCTGTTAGAAGCACATCTAGCTTTTACATAACTGAAGAAAAAACTTGAGTTCTGATCTCCCAACTGAATCCAATTCACCCTGGATTTCTGTTTCAGAATGCTTTCCTCATCATGCCTTAGCTGCTCATAATCAGCAATACAGACTTTTAGCCTTTGCATATCATCATCAGAAGGCTTGTCATACACCTGGTGCTTAAGATTCTCTACTTCTTTCCTTTTTAAACTCACCCTATTCTGAATATCAGAATAGTACACTCTATTTAATTCTTTCAACTTTCTCTTTAACCTCCTCATCTTTTCATACAAGACATAGAAACTCTTGCCATGTACTCTTTCCTTCCATACATTACCCACAATCCCTCGGTATGTTGGGTGATTAATCCAACAAGAAAAAAATCTAAAACTTTTGGATAAGAGACCATACTAACCTCATTGTTTAAATAAAGCGCACAGTGATCCGAATCCACTGAAGGGATAATCTCCACCTTACTAGAAGAAAAAGATGACTGCCATTGAACATTCACTAGCACTCTATCAAATTTCCTTGAAACCAAACCCTCACTCCAATTATTTATCCAAGTGAAATGAGGCCCTGAGGAGATATGGTCTATCAACTCACAATCAGCAACCCAACTCCTGAAGTCTTCCATACTTTCAAATGATGCAGGAATAGGAAGAGCTTCAGACAACACGAAGGATACTAAAAACATTTTTTTAATCTAATACTAAAAACATCGAAGGATATAAGGATATATTATGGGTCAAAAACACTGACGGTCACTTAAGTATGGGTCATGTAACAGCGTGGTCACCTAACTATGTTTTGTAACAGCGTGGTCACCTAAGTTTGTAAATCGTAACCGACAGGCATCTCCGTCAATTTTTTACCGAATCTCAAGTGAATTTTCCATCTCAGAGGGTCACATCAGCAACAAAATATTTTTATTCAATCTTCTCCATGTTAACAATATTATTTTTTTGGCCGATGTTGCCCTCTAAGCTAGAAAATTCACAGGAGATTCGGTGAAAAATCGTTGGAGATGTCAGTCGGTTATTATTTACAAACTTAGGTGACCACGCTGTAACAAAACATAGTTAGGTGACCACGCTGTTACATGACCCATACTTAGATGACCACCAGTGTTTTTGACCCGATATATTATTGATACTTTGAGAAAACCACATTGTTCCTAGACTTTCAATGGCGCCACAAAAATAAGTCGTTTTGACAAGAACCTCTTGCACATTAGGCAAATTTGAAAAGAATCTTTGTGTCATCAAGAATATATGAGTGTGGAAATTCGGCTAGAATAAGAGGTAATACCCCCATTTCAGTCCCTCCATTCACATAAGCAATTTTGGAACTCTATGTGGTCCCTTCCGATTGCTCCAAATATTCAGACTTTTTGCTGGAGGGTCTTTAATAATGCCTTTCCTATGGGTCACTCCCTTGCTCGCAGAATCCCTTCCTCTGACCCCTTGTGGCCGGTCTATCTTAATTCAATTCAGGATGTTTAGCATCTTCTTCTCAGCTGCCCTCTTGTTCAGAAATGCTATTCATAGCCCAATTTCCAACACCTTCTCTTGGGGTCATCAACCTGCTACGTCAACACTGCTTTGTTGATTCTACTCATGGTGCTATCGTTGAGGATGTTTTCTCTCTTTGTGCCTCTATTTCACATGTTCACTTCTCTCATGTTTCCCATCATTGTGATGAAGTCGCCGATGTTCTAGCAAAAAACCCACTCTCCCTCTTCCCCTTCATGGGGATTTAGACTTTGTTTGTCGACTTACCTCTTAACTTTCTTGGTTCTTTGTTCCTTTGGGGGGGAACTGAGTGAGACACACTTGAGAACCTAAGGGCATTGCAGAAAATAGTGTTTAGGGTGTTCATGGTGGGCAATGCTCTCCCAATTGAACAAATGTAACACCCGTCCCAAACCGACCCGGGTTTACCCGTGGTCGAACCGATTTGAGTGCTACTCGAAGATACAGCATTTAAATAAAGGAGTAAAACGCAGCGGAAACAGAAACAACTCTCCATTAAAAATTTCAAAATCAACTGAAGGCCTTCATTACATAAAATCTAAAATCCGAAACCAAATCTCAAAACGATTACAAAATTCCCAACCAAAGGTGTCAACTGAAATCTAAAATTAAAACAGTGGTCACTCCACAATAGCTTCCTAATCTTCACTTCACAACTCCAACCTGCAACTCCTCCGAACTCGACCGAACACCTGAAAAGAGAAACTGGGGGGGGGGGGGATCAGCTTCCTAATGAAACTGAGCGAACCCACTGGGTTTAACTATGCGCCGAACCTAGCCTAAGAGCGATCCCAACTCCGCACACAAACAACAATGGAATCTGACACAGCCATCCTCATTTTAATTCCTAACATGATACTAGGTGATCACATAAGCTCAAATCTCAATTAACATCCACAAGAGTTTAACATGCATAAGCTCAACATTACACCGCATCCAACTCCACATTATGCAACAGAGAAAACCACATGCACAAACATAACCAAAATCATGTAACCACTCGTCCCCCAATTCAATCAATACTCATACATTCACCTTCACACGCATACATTTACTCTCCATTTCTCTTTCATATTTTCTAGGTGATCACACAGGTGCACTACTCAGTCCATTGCCCACAACTAACAGTCTCAACAATGTAACCCAAGTAATCCATTCACAAGTACACGATATAACCAACTCATATAGCGCACAGTTCAACATTACATCACAATACAACTCACTATCACTAACAACACTTCCACTCACACATCAACCACAACATCCACACATTAACCACAACACCCACATTACCCAAATTCACACTTATCATCATCATCAATCCTAGACCATTCAACTCCTATCTCACATCTCATCACAACAACATAATTCACAACACAACACTAGGCACTTCACTAACACCTCCAATACACATACCATACACGAATCACACATGCATCTTATTCCACACACACTCACAAACACGCATACACCACCGCACATAACCAAGCATTCTCATCACTAACACATACCACACATTCATTGATCTAGGTGAGTTCATTAGGCGCCATAAGGAGTTATTCCCCCGCTACCCCGCCGACCTCGTGCTCCCCTACCGCATGGGGAACACGTCACATATCCACAATTCCATAATTCCACAATTCCACAATTCCACTCCCCGTCGGGAGACTAATCTACCAGTCCGTCGGTAGGCCCTAACCACCAGTCCGTCGGTGGGTGAAACACATTTGGGGTAACGTTGGCTCCTTCCAGTTCTATCATTTAAATTCCATTTACCCAATTCCATTTGATTAATTCCACTTTACAAACCCACTTCCCAATTCCACTTTACAAATCCACTACACAAATTACACATCACAATGCCACATCACAATACCACAACACAAACCCACATCACAAATCCACACCATGATTCCACCACACAATTCCACGTTCTAGTTCCAAACACCAATTCTATGTTCCAATTCTAGGACATAATTCTAGTCTAACCACAACCGGCAATAATAGATACAATCATAGAATTCATCTCATCCAACCCCATCTCATCTCACATTTCTAGATCAAATACATTAGCTATCATCTTATATCCCAATCCCCACATCACACATAGATCAGCACAATCATCATACGTCAATCACAAGACAGTTATTCAGTTTTACTCTCATAGGTTCATGCAAGACCTAATTCTGTTCTAAGTCTATTAAACTCTGCACTCCCATTTCTAGCCACCTAGTCAACTATACACTCACACAAGTCAACCATACAATCACACCAGTCACCCAACACCACATAACAGTAACAATCACGACAGCATCAATTTACCATTTCAACTCTCCTATTGAGCATTACTAGATTAAACCACATAATCTATCTAGTTTACATAATTCATCTAACACGATTCCTAGCCACAATTCGACCAATTCTGACATCCTCATTCTTCTCTACCATTTACCAATCCACATTCAAGACTCCAACCTTACTACGATAACCAAAAGACACACTATCAATCACCATCACACACAGCATCAATTTCATTCAAATCAATCATACGACCCCAGTTCAACTAGTTCATGCAATCACACCACCCAATTCCATTACTCAATTCCATTTACCAATTCCCTTAACCAATTCCATAAGTCAATTCCACGTACCGATTATATTGTCCAATTCCATACCTACATTCCCTACCGATTCCAGTAGCCAGTTCTAAGTCATAGTCTACCACCCTAAACACATTAACAACCACCTTCACATGCATCATCAATTCTACCTAAAAGGCACGTTGCATAATTCATACATCAACACCTAGCATCATCTCAATCCCAACATCATGTAAACCCACACAATCCAAATCATTCAATAATCCCACATCACACATAACCACACATCACAAGACATTCAACGCCTCCCACGGCACAAACAGTTTAAGGGTAAACGGCTAGCTCACCGGCCACCCCCACCTGCAAGTACAGGGGAAGCCATGTCATGAGTCATAGGGTTACCCTCCTGTACGTCCTTTATTGGATGACCACACATTGGTGGAGCCATCCACCTGTTCATCAATTAAGGGCGACCCCACATTGGCAGGACCAGCCTCCTGCAACCATAGACTGACAATAGCATAATATACACAATTCTCATGTTCACAGACCCGTCCCTCCTATCACTCTTTACTAGTTCCGATCAATTTATCATCCATGTTAATCAATTTCTCCAATAAAACTCATCACAAACAGCCATCAATCATCAACCAATCCATCAATTAACAAATATCCAACAATCATCAAAACAGCATATTTCACAGAACAATCAATTGCAGAACAATTTTCCCCTTTTACTCTCTTTCAATTTCATGCAAGGCCCTACATTTTTCTAAGTCTGAATTGTAACTCCTCACACCGACAAGACTACCTATCGTACGCTAAACCCTCACCTGACAAGAAGACGAGGCTCTAAACTCTTCAAGAAACCCGAACAACCAAACTCTCAGACACCAAAAACGTAGCTATCCTCCTCTTCACCGACAGCAGCTTACTCTGAAATATCCAGAACTTCTGGGTGCGATCTCTTCCTCTCATCACAACGAACTCATAGCAAGAAACGGATCGCCAATCGGATCTCTACAACTCTCAGAATCGAGGTTTGAAGTTTTGGAGATTTCTGGCTGAGACACAAAAACGTAGCTCTTCCTTCTTCCACGGACAGCAGCCTGCTCCGACCCAGCTAGAACCACAACTAGAGATCTCTTCCTCTCACCGCCACGAACGTTTAGCAAGAAACGGATCGTCAATCGGAGCTCTACAACTCCCGGAATCAAGGATTGACCCAAATGGGTTTTTGGTTCTTCAAACACGGGTTTGGGGGAAGATGGAGAAAATGAAAAAAGTGAAGAAACTCCTAAAATCCGAATTTTAACACTCAATGCATGAAACACGGCCCACGTATCATCAAATGCACCCCCAAGGTGTTTTAACTCGACCCAACTCAAATTCGAACGTCCCGAACTTCGATTGGACCTCAAGAACATTGTTTCCAATGTCTAAACCATCCAAACTCGAGTTCCAATCTGTTTGGTTGGGCGGGGATGTTACAAGTCTCCACAACTTCAAGAGATTTCGTCCCCGAAATCACAACCCAACTCACTCTAGCAACGCAACCACAAATCACAGCAACAAATGCAGCAGCAACATAGGGATCACATTACCTCCCGAAACTTCCTTTTAACGGCTCTAACAACACACACACCTTCTAAGGCACTACTCCACACTACTTCGAACTTTTACCTAACAGACACGCACAACCGAACCTCGACGGCACTACTCACCACAAGAACACAACCAAAACGCAACCAACACAACTCACACGAGAGCACAAGCACAACACAAGCAAGCAAGAAAACTCTCAGCTAACACCTCCGACCAGAACTTCACGCTCCTCGAACACTCCACTTAACTCAACAAAATTCTACAAGGGCTCTACTCTTCCAACCAACCTCCTAGTCTACCACCACTTCCACTCCCAACTACTCCGACACCCTCTTCACTACAGGAGGACACAAAATGTTTCAGTTGATCAATTTTCATAAATCACATTGCATTTCAAATCACTCTCCTTTCAAACTCAAAACACTTTCCTTTCAAAACTTCCCACCCATTTCAAAACACTTTGAAAATCCCTGGAAAGTCGGTCCTGTGCTGATGCTCCATCCTTTCCCCATATGAGGTTAATTACTCCTCTAGAAGAAGAGACGAATCACCAACACAGCAGCAACTAACCAGGCTCTGATACCACTTGTAACACCCATCCCAAACCAACCCGGGTTTACCCGTGGTCGAACCGGTTTGAGTGCTACTCGAAGATACAGCATTTAAATAAAGGAGTAAAACGCAGCGGAAACAGAAACAACTCTCCATTAAAAAGTTCAAAATCAACTGAAGGCCTTCCTTACATAAAATCTGAAATCCGAAACCAAATCTCAAAACGATTACAAAATTCCCAACCAAAGGTGTCAACTGAAATCTAAAATTAAAACAGTGGTCACTCCACAATAGCTTCCTAATCTTCACTTCACAACTCCAACCTGCAACTCCTCCGAACTCAACCGAACACCTGAAAAGAGAAACTGGGGGGGATCAGCTTCCTAATGAAACTGAGCGAACCCACTGGGTTTAACTATGCGCCGAACCTAGCCTAAGAGCGGTCCCAACTCCGCACACAAACAACAATGGAATCTGACACAGCCATCCTCATTTTAATTCCTAACATGATACTAGGTGATCACATAAGCTCAAATCTCAATTAACATCCACAAGAGTTTAACATGCATAAGCTCAACATTACACCGCATCCAACTCCACATTATGCAACAGAGAAAACCACATGCACAAACATAACCAAAATCATGTAACCACTCGTCCCCCAATTCATTCAATACTCATACATTCACCTTCACACGCATACATTTACTCTCCATTTCTCCTTCATATTTTCTAGGTGATCACACAGGTGCACTACTCAGTCCATTGCCCACAACTAACAGTCTCAACAATGTAACCCAAGTCATCCATTCACAAGTACACGATATAGCCAACTCATGTAGCGCACAGTTCAACATTACATCACAATACAACTCACAATCACTAACAACACTTCCACTCACACATCAACCACAACACCCACATTACCCAAATTCACACTTATCATCATCATCAATCCTAGACCATTCAACTCCTATCTCACATCTCATCACAACACAACACTAGGCACTTCACTAACACCTCCAATACACATACCATACACGAATCACACATGCATCTTATTCCACACACACTCACAAACACGCATACACCACCGCACATAACCAAGCATTCTCATCACTAACACATACCACACATTCATTGATCTAGGTGAGTTCATTAGGCGCCATAAGGAGTTATTCCCCCGCTACCCCGCCGGCCTCGTGCTCCCCTACCGCATGGGGAACACGTCACATATCCACAATTCCATAATTCCACAATTCCACAATTCCACTCCCCGTCGGGAGACTAATCTACCAGTCCGTCGGTAGGCCCTAACCACCAGTCCGTCGGTGGTGAAACACATTTGGGGTAACGTTGGCTCCTTCCAGTTCTATCATTTAAATTCCATTTACCCAATTCCATTTGATTAATTCCACTTTACAAACCCACTTCCCAATTCCACTTTACAAATCCACTACACAAATTACACATCACAATGCCACATCACAATACCACAACACAAACCCACATCACAAATCCACACCATGATTCCACCACACAATTCCACGTTCTAGTTTCAAACACCAATTCTATGTTCCAATTCTAGGACATAATTCTAGTCTAACCACAACCGGCAATAATAGATACAATCATAGAATTCATCTCATCCAACCCCATCTCATCTCACATTTCTAGATCAAATACATTAGCTATCATCTTATATCCCAATCCCCACATCACACATAGATCAGCACAATCATCATACGTCAATCACAAGACAGTTATTCAGTTTTACTCTCATAGGTTCATGCAAGACCTAATTCTGTTCTAAGTCTATTAAACTCCGCACTCCCATTTCTAGCCACCTAGTCAACTATACACTCACACAAGTCAACCATACAATCACACCAGTCACCCAACACCACATAACAGTAACAATCACGACAGCATCAATTTACCATTTCAACTCTCCTATTGAGCATTACTAGATTAAACCACATAATCTATCTAGTTTACATAATTAATCTAACACGATTCCTAGCCACAATTTGACCAATTCTGACATCCTCATTCTTCTCTACCATTTACCAATCCACATTCAAGACTCCAACCTTACTACGATAACCAAAGAGACACACTATCAATCACCATCACACACAGCATCAATTTCATTCAAATCAATCATACGACCCCAGTTCAACTAGTTCATGCAATCACACCACCCAATTCCATTACTCAATTCCATTTACCAATTCCCTTAACCAATTCCATAAGTCAATTCCACGTACCGATTCTATTGTCCAATTCCATACCTACATTCCCTACCGATTCCAGTAGCCAGTTCTAAGTCATAGTCTACCACCCTAAACACATTAACAACCACCTTCACACGCATCATCAATTCTACCTAAAAGGCACGTTGCATAATTCATACATCAACACCTAGCATCATCTCAATCCCAACATCATGTAAACCCACACAATCCAAATCATTCAATAATCCCACATCACACATAACCACACATCACAAGACATTCAACGCCTCCCACGGCACAAACAGTTTAAGGGTAAACGGCTAGCTCACCGGCCACCCCCACCTGCAAGTACAGGGGAAGCCATGTCATGAGTCGTAGGGTTACCCTCCTGTACGTCCTTCATTGGATGACCACACATTGGTGGAGCCATCCACCTGTTCATCAATTAAGGGCGACCCCATATTGGCAGGACCACCCTCCTGCAACCACAGACTGACAATAGCATAATATACACAATTCTCATGTTCACAGACCCGTCCCTCCTATCACTCTTTACTAGTTCCGATCAATTTATCATCCATGTTAATCAATTTCTCCAATAAAACTCATCACAAATAGCCATCAATCATCAACCAATCCATCAATTAACAAATATCCAACAATCATCAAAACAGCATATTTCACAGAACAATCAATTGCAGAACAATTTTCCCCTTTTACTCTCTTTCAATTTCATGCAAGGCCCTACATTTTTCTAAGTCTGAATTGTAACTCCTCACACCGACAAGACTACCTATCGTACGCTAAACTCTCACCTGACAAGAAGACGAGGCTCTAAACTCTTCAAGAAACCCGAACAACCAAACTCTCAGAACACAAAAACGTAGCTATCCTCCTCTTCACCGATAGCAGTTTACTCCGAAATATCTAGAACTTCTGGGTGCGATCTCTTCCTCTCATCACAACGAACTCATAGCAAGAAACGGATCGCCAATCGGATCTCTACAACTCTCAGAATCGAGGTTTGAAGTTTTGGAGATTTCTGGCTGAGACACAAAAACGTAGCTCTTCCTTCTTCCACGGATAGCAGCCTGCTCCGACCCAGCCAGAACCACGACTAGTGATCTCTTCCTCTCACCGCCACAAACGTGTAGCAAGAAACGGATCGTCAATCGGAGCTCTACAACTCCCGGAATCAAGGATTGACCCAAATGGGTTTTTGGTTCTTCAAACACGGGTTTGGGGGAAGATGGAGAAAATGAAAAAAGTGAAGAAACTCCTAAAATCCGAATTTTAACACTCAATGCATGAAACACAGCCCACGTATCATCAAATGCACTCCCAAGGTGTTTTAACTCGACCCAACTCAAATTCGAACGTCCCGAACTTCGATGGGTCCTCAAGAACATTGTTTCCAATGTCTAAACCATCCAAACTCGAGTTCCAATCCATTTGGTTGGGCGGGGATGTTACAACAAACATGATCATGAGTAGGGATCCCTTGAAAAAGGGAAAGCCCAATTGGGAGAAAGATTCATGAAAATGTGCTAAAAGAAATATGATCATGTTTAGGGTCTTCTTTCTCTCCCTTTTGTAGATTTGAGCTCGAATCGAGTCGATTTTCAAGGGAGGTCGAGTCTAGTTGATTGATTGAGAGGCACCATCGCTTGGGACATGACGAGAATATACAGAATCCGTTGCCGACGTCTAGGAGCTCGAATCAAGTTTATTGATGCAGCAGCGCCATCACTTAGGAGATGACGGAATATACAGAATTCGTTGCCGACGTCGAAGGGGAGCTTTTAGAGGGAGGCGCAGCCGAAGGATGTGAGGTGACCAAGTGGTGGTGGTGGTTGCAGCAAAAGCGGTGGTGGTGTCAATGATTTTTTTTATGTGATAAAAGAAATGATGTGGCAACATGCGAGCAGGCAATGTTTGCCATATCAGATTTGAAGTTTGTATTTCCGTTAATTTAGATGAAAATAGTTAACGAAAACAACTCAATTGACTAATTCAGGATTTTCGATACTAGTGGCTAGATTTGACATTTTTGCGAAACATTTGGCTAGAATTGTGTATTAGTCGATGGTGAAATATTAACTTGTGAAAATTATAAAATTTCCTTTGAATTGAATTTCAGCCATTAGATGTTAAGAATATGACTTAGGAATCTTAAGAATATGACTTAGGAATTTATATTTTATTTCAAAACCTCAAACACCCTCGATCATTAAATCATTGAATCTGAATCACAAGGGATCTACTATTGTTAGGACACCCCTTAGTGTCCTCATATTAGGACATTCCTTAGAATAATAGGATTAGAGAGTAGATCTAATGTCCTAAATTAAAATGGACAAAATAGTCATTTGGAACTGGTATATATATAGTAAATCATATTAGGTTTCACAAACCCTAATTCTCTTAATCAGCCAAAAAAATCTCTACCTCTCTACCTTTGCTCGATCCCGTTGCCACGCTCCAGCCCGCGATCGTCGTGAACCAACCCTTGCTCGACCCCGTCGTCGCGCTCCAGCCCTGCCAACATGCTCCAGCCCCGCCGCCACTCTCCAGCCCCCGATGACCGTCGTGAACCAACCCTTGCTTGACCCCGCCGCTATGCTCCAACCCACGGCGACCGCCGTGAACCAAGTACGGTGGCCAAGATTTCTTCGACGGAAGCCTCATCGACAGCTACAACCTCGATGGAGTTATTTTAGCCGCCGGAGTATTGTTGCAGTTAAGTATATACACACGACTCCCAATACGTGTACATCGTCATATGCTCCACTCCCAACACCAGGTAATTAAATCTTTACTTAACTATTTTGGTACCATTCTTTATTTACCTTATAATGATACAAATCTGTCCAAAAGTTGGAAATATTAACGTTAGTAGGATTCTTAATTTTTTTTTTTGGTGGGAAAACAGCGTCAGGCGCCTTAATCATTAATTATAATCGAACGCTGTTCAGAGATGCCAGCGCAGTCATAACGTAAAAAATACCCAAGATTACAATCTGAAGTAGGAAAACTGTGACTCCCAAAAGGGTAGCCATATCCAATGATGGCAAGAAAGTCTGCTACTCGATTGCCTTCTCTATAGGTGTGCCGGACCACCACTTCCCAGTCCCGACTCTGCATCTCCTTAAACCTGGAAGCTTCTAAAGAATGTATGGACCTCATTGCATCCTCCGTAGTCAGAAGGTTAATCGCTGCTTGGGAGTCAAGTTGGAGGATGACCTTCCTGAACCCAGCATCCCAAGCTCGTCGCAACCCCTCGATGGCTCCCCTCATCTCGGCTCTTGTAATAGAACAGTTTCCAAGATTCATGGTAAAGGCAAGGAGGCATCTACCCTCCGCATCTCGGACCAGACCACCTGCAGCCGCCTTCTTCTGACCCAAATCAACAGATCCATCCGAATTGCAGGTCACCCATCCAATAGGCCATGGGTCCCAAGCTATATCTGCCATCTCTCTTGTCGGAACGGCATCCAGGTTCTTGATAGTTCTGCTATGGGCATCGGCCACCATCTTAGCCCATGATGTAGCCTGGAACGCCAAGACGGAAGCAGGGACCGTGGAGCCTGAGAAAATTCTCTCATTATGGGCACGCCAGATATGCCAGCAGGTGATACCGAACAGCATACCGAGTGTCGAGGGAAGGCCCTTGCAGATCCAATCTTATGTGCTACCGAGCCAATGACTATCCAAGGTATTAAAAACACCAATCTTGTTCCAAACCTCAGCTGCAAGTGGACAGCCCCTGAGCACATGAGAGACAGATTCGACGGGTTGCTGGCAAATTGTACAGGTAGCTGCAGGCGTCATTTGTCGCTTGACCCTTTCGTTGTTAGTCAACAATTTTTCTTGAATAGCAAGCCAAAGGAAGAGTCTTGTTCTGTTAGGTCCTCTCCATTTCCAAATCGTTGTCCAGACTTCGCGTTTGAGGATGGTGGGCTTAGAATAAACAATGTTATAAGCGGATTTAATTGAGAACCGACCACTGGCTTCTCTGCCCCAAACACACTGATCTTCGACACTCTCAGCCCTAGGAGGGGACATGCCAATAACAGCATTAACCAGGTCAATAGGAAGCACACCCATGAGCTTATCCACGTCCCACTGCCCATCTGCATTAACAAAGTCGATCACCATATCTAACAAGTTACAATTAGCTGCATCCACGTCGGCTGCATCAATCAAGCGGACACACCTGAATCAGCCCATCGCGCCGTCCAGAAAGGCGTATCACGACCATTCCTGATAGTGGACCGGGTGCCAATAAGCATTGTCCCCTTTTCCTTCGATAAACCCTTCCAAAGAGGCGAATGGGAGCGTAGGTTACGCAGTTCAAAACCCTCCTCAGTCTCCTTAAAGTATTTACCCTGGAGAACCTTAACCCATAATCTCTCCGGGTCTTGGAAGAAAATGAAAGCGAGCTTCGTCATATAGGCTCTATTGAGGAATCTAGCCATTTTTTATCCGAGCCCGCCATCTTCTTTAGGTGTACAGATGCGCTCCCAAGAAACAAGATGAACCTTTCGTTCCTCGTCAGTTGAACCCCAAACAAAGTTGCAAATGCACCTATCGATAGCCTCGCAGGTGGTAGCCGGTATGACTGCGGTTTGCATCACAAACGCAGGGATGGATGACAAAACAGCTTGGGCCAACGTCACCCTACCTGCCAAGGAAAGAGATTTGGATTTCCAGTCTGTGAGTTTTTTATCAATTCTATCCACGATACCTTGGTAAGTCCTCGATGAAGTTCTCTCATGCAAGGTCGGAAATCCCAGATAACGACCCAAATCCTGTGTTAGTCGAAACCCTAATACACCAACAATCCCGGCCGAAATGACTCTTGGGGTATTAGGTGAGCAGAAGCACGTCGACTTGTCCTTGCTAATGGATTCATCAGAAACAACACAGAATCTCTGAAGACATCTCATAATAACACCTGCTTGCTCAATAGAGGCCTCAGAAAATAGGATCAAATCATCAGCATAAAAAAGATGAGAAAGAACAGGACCACCTGGAGAGAGAGAAATCAGTTTCCAGCTACCACCCGAGACCGCCTCATCAATAAGATGGCTAAGGCGCTCCATGCATAAAGTGAAAAAGAACGGAGAGAGAGGGAAACCCTGACGTATCCCTCATTGAGCAAATTGATCCGTTAATTCACCATTCCAAAGGACCCGATATCTAGCCGAGGAAATGCACGTCATGATCAACTGAACCAAAGCAGCATTAAGCCTAGCACAAATAAGAGTATCTTCCACAAACAACCACCTGATCTGATCGTAAGCTTTAGTAAGATCGATCTTGAGAATCATCTGTCGCGCACGCCCTTCCATCCTCTCCATAGAATGGATAACTTCCTGTAAAATAATGATGTTATCCGTGATTTGTCGACCTGGGACGAAACATTCCTGGGTGCTTTTGATCAACTGACGCATCAGGGGTTTCAGTCTTAGGGAAATGCACTTCGTTAGAATTTTGTACACAACATTACATAGGCTGATGGGACGAAACTAACCAAGATTCTCAGGGTTCCGAACCTTCGGTATGAGCATGATGGCGGTCTCGTTGACAGAAGAAATGAGGCTGACATCCCGGAAACATCCCTGTATAAACTCAGTGACAAACTCTCCCTCAATATCCCACTGTTTTTGAAAAAAGGTTGGTTGAAACCCGTCAATACCTGGTGCCTTCGAACCTTTCATACTGCGAATCACAGCCTTGATTTCAATAATATCTGGGGTTCGAGCACACCAAGCAGCTTGGAGGAATCGATCTGCTCAAACTCGTTACAAGTAATTGGGGAAGTCGTCCCCTCCTCCTGAAAGAGATGCTCAAAGTAAGTAAGGGCCATGTTTTTAAGTGCCGCCGCCCCCTCCTCCCAACTACCATCATCACGGCGAAGCATCATGAATTTATTAGCTGCTCGGCGACGCAGTGTAATCTGATGAAAATATCTCGTGTTGAGATCGCCATCATTCACCCAATCAACTCGAGATTTCTGAGCCCAAAGAACAGCTTCTTCCCACAACGTTAGTTGAAGCGCCTCTCTTGTCTTTTCCTATAAGTGCCGAAGATCAGGAGACGGGTTAATCTCCGAAGCCAACTCAAGTTCGGCCAAGTGCAAAGTCATGGCAGCTTTCCGTTGAAAGATATTCCCAAAAACATCCTGATTCCAACGTCGCAGCCTGCAAGCCAACTGTTTAAGATTAGTAGTGGTCAATTTCTTCGGGTCCCATGAACTAGAGACGATCTGACGAAATTTGGGATGGGCCATCCAAGGAATAACGAAACGAAACGGCCGTCTGAATCTGCTCGGCACCATCAAGCCGTAGAAACTGATTAAAATTAGACGGTGATCCGATTTCACTCGAGGCAGGTGTTTAACAACGCTTGTGGAAACCTTTGACGCCAATACATATTAGCCATGCCCTGTTCAAGCCTCTCACAAATTGAGCCTCTAAACCATGTGAACTTGGGTCCCACAAAACCTAGATCAATAAAACCACAATCTGCAATACACTTAATGAACGAGGCCGCTCTGTAAGGATTGAAAGGAGCACCTCCCTCCTTCTATTCAGTGCAACAAATGCTGTTGAAGTCTCCCACCATGGCCCAAGGGCGAGTTTCTCGGCCCGAGAAGGCACGAAGCTCATCCCACAATAACACCCTACCGGTAGAGTTAGGTTTAGCATAGATGGCGGTCAGAACACTAACCGGCATGTTCGAAGCACCCACCTCAAGATGCACAGCTTGGTCAGACCTCTCAATCTCTGAAATGGTAACTGAAGAGGCGTTCCAAAGAATCCAAATCCCTCTAGAGAATCCACAAGATTTCAACAATAATTCTGCTATCGAAATCCAGCTTCCGAAGAACCTTATTAGCAACATCACCACTAATTCTTGGTTCCAAAATAATGACCACCAAAGGTTTATACTGCAGCACATAATTCTTAAGCGTCGGGACAAACCTCGCATGTCCCGCCCCTCTACAATTCCAAGAGAATACAATCATTGAAGTACGGAGGGAAAGGGGCGAGACTCAAGCCCGATCAGGAGGTTTGCCAGCCTTTGAACCCTTTGCCAAAGGTTGGTTCTCATCTGTACTTGATTTACGAGGAACGAATGACCGAATGTTCTTGCCATCCTTCCCTGCAGTCTTCCCAGGTATGACCGTCCTCTCTCTGAATATCACTCTTCTCACGTTTCAAGATTTTCTTCTTAGCCTTGGGACCTTTGGCATTTAACGAGACCCCTGGAAAGTAGGGTTATCATAAATAACCGGAACGTTGACCAACATCTGATCCTCTCCGGTTTTAGACTTGGCATTGGATGGGCCTGCCCCCATACCCTCATTTTCCTTGACCATATTGGAAACATCAGCAAGGGGTTTACGAGGATCTGAGCCTAAGTCATCATGAGTAGATGTCCCTGATTCCTTCTGCATGCATGGGGATTGAGCCAAAACCGCGGCCAGCTGCGAGGCTAGCCTGACTGTGGCCTCGTCAATTACTCTCACCTGAATAGGTTTCGTAGCCTTAGTAGGTTCCGTAGCTGACGTTCCTCTCTCCTCGGAGCCAAACAAAGAATCAAATCTAGAGCTGGAAGGTGTATTCTGCGGAGAGGTCGAGATCTTCTGTTTAGGCTTGTTCCGTAACCTGCGTTGAACAACCATCCAAGCCCATGTGTCTCCCTCCGCCTCTGGACTGCTTTTAGCTTTCGGAGCCTCGCTCTCTACTGCAGCCTCGGGTATAGAAGGTTGGGCATGGGGCAGCCATCCAGTTTGTGGCCATAAAATCCACAAGCTCCACAAATATTTTCTAGACTTTCATACTCCACAAGGAAGGTACGATCTTCAATCATGTACTTTCCGAGTAAAGGTTTGGTTATGTCAATTTCCACGCAAACTCTCACGTACCGAGCTCTAGCACCCTCAGACGTTGCCAAATCAATCTTAACTGTTTTCCCAATGTAGTTCCCAATACGAGTGACCGCCAGGTGGTTGAAAAAATGGATAGGGAGTTTGGGCAACCTAACCCACGTGAGAAATGTTTTCAGAGGTTCATCCTCGTTAAAGGATGGGGTCCATCTAGTCACCGAGAAATAAAAATCATAAATCCTCCATGGCCCCTCGAAAGCTGCTCAGCGGTAGTCCTCGGGATCGGCAAACCTAACCAGGAAGAAGGAGTTGGACACATCCGAGACTTGAATATGACCGTTCCTTGCCCAGAGTGATTGCAACCTTCTACGAACTGAACCGAACGAGAAAGAACGTTCAAGAACCTTCACAACCAATGCCTTGGACCATGGCCTGTAGAAGCTACGAATCTCATCCTCTGAAAAGGTCACTTTAGGGCATCTGGGGTTAGGCTCGGAATCTTCTTGCATAGGCGCCGGCGGAACCGAGAAAATGTCCCCGTCCTCTCGGTAAGCCACCTTGAAGGTCTCGCACCAGCAACAAAACTATAAGACTTCACTGTGTTCGGCTCAGGAACTTGCTGCGAAGTCTTCTTCATCTCCTCCATAGGCTTTTGAGTGGAAGACGGCCGGAGAAGGTCCAACTCCTGGCCGATTGGGGTCGGATTCTCTTCTCGCATCCTTTTACGCGGCATGGAGGATGGATCCGGGGGAATGAAAGAGAGAGCAGAAGGTGGTGTCGCCGGCGGTGTAGAGGAGGAACCATCCGGTGGCCTAGTGATTTCCTCCGAGAAGCCGCCGCCGTCATTAGGGTTTCCGAGTTGGGAGCTCATAGTTGTTCTCAATCCAACTCTATTCTAACAACACCGTCCAAAGATCTTCTTGTGGATCGGGGATGATTCTTAATGTCTTAAATGAAATAAGCTTGTTTTGATTTCTCTTTGTTGTTTGAAATTTCGAATTGAGTAATAATGTTTCCATTTCAATGATCTGGAATAGGTTTGAAATTTACCTGTTCGTGCTAGTCTCCACAACTCGGTGTTGGATTCAGAATCAACGGAAACACGAAGTCATCACGAGATTGGGTCATGGAAGTTGTTGGAGTCGAGGTTACGAGTTGGAATCGGTCGAAGGACTGCTGTTTTTTCTTTGTCTTGATTTTGTTATGATTTCCTGTTAGTAACATGTTCATCTTTAGGACCACGTTGTTCCATTTTGACGATTTAGGAACTTGTTATTCCATTTTGACGATTTAGGAACTTGTTGTTCCAATTTAGGATTTAGGAACATGTTAATCTTCTTCTACTTCTTTTTGTAACAGGTTGAAGAATATGAATCTCTAGATTTGTGATTTGGTACCAAGTTCTTAATGAGGATCCACATATATGATTTGGCTAAATAAGGTATTCATCTTCATCTAGAAAATATTGTGTTCTTATGTGTGTTGGTATGATATGTTGTGTTCTTTAGACGAATTTTAAAACCAAGAACCTAAATTATGTTTCCTTTTTTACTGAATTGGAATAAAATTGTTGATTATTGAAAAAGTAATTGTTCCGAAAATAAAAAAGGAACTATTACCGAAAAAATAAAGCGTTCACTGAATTCCTTGCCGAAACTAAGGTATGATTGTTCCTAAATATAAAAAAGGAACAATGAACAAATGAATCTAAGAATCGGAAGAAAAATCATCATCTCAAACATGTAGAATCAATATCCGGATTCTCTAATGGGCCAAACATTGAGGATGCCAAATCAATCACATTAAGATTCATTAATGGAAGTTCCAAAAATTGAAAAAAAGTTACATGTCATGTTGGAGCCGCGATGAAGGAGAGAGAATTGAGGAGAGAGAAAAATAATAGCTGAAGAAAATGACCGAAAAAGAGCCGTCACCAAGAAGTTGATCCGATGAGTGTAACAGATTGCGTAGTCGGAAAAAAAAACCCTAGGGGAAAATGAAATTCAAAATAGAAAGTAATAAATTGCAATTAAAAACCGGATATAATAACTGCAAATTAATAATTAAATTCAATAATTATCAATAAGGAAAAAAAAATTTGTAATTAAAGAAATACAATTACCCTTATACCCATTTAATATTGATCTTTTTTTTTTGGTGGAAAAGTAAGGCATCCTTACGTATTATTAATAATCAAACGCGGAATACAAGAACCCACAAGATCATAACGCAGCCAGTGCTGCAGAGAGAGAACAGGAAACTCAAAAACATGAATGCCAAGGTCAAGCGAGTGACCTAAGTTGGCTAAGTGGTCCGCTGCACAGTTTGCTTTGCGGTAAATATGGTGGACTGAGACTTGCCAGTCACGAGAAGAGAGCTCATAAAATTGCTCAACAAGGCTGGCATGCTGACTGTTGATAGTCTTGGGCTTAGTCAGCATGGCAACCGCAGCTTTTGAGTCAGTCTGGACCCTCAACCTCCTAATGCCCTTACTCCACGCCAGCTTCATGCCCTCAACAATAGCCCGGAGCTCCGATCTCATAATAGAACACACGCCAAGATTAGCAGAGAAAGCAGCAATGAAATTGCCATGATCATCCCGAATAAGGCCTCCTGCAGCAGAGCTAGTCGGGTTCTTATAGAGGGAGCCATCAGAGTTCAGAGAAAACCATCCTTCCTCGGTCGGCCGCCACCCAATCAATTGAGCCTGCCGAGCTATACTCGGCGCTTCTCGACTCGCTTGAAGGGCCTTCCAGCTCGACGAGTAAAGATGGATCCAGAACTTAGCCTGACCACAAACCTCAGACACCGACATAGTCTCATCATGGAACACCAGGCGATTTCTACGCCGCCAGAGTAACCAGGCAATGACCCCAAATGATAGGCAGGACCCTCGGTCTCCAATACCTTTAGTCCACCACTCGGAGAAGGTGTCGTTAGCGACCACATCATCCAGAGCTTGTGGGAGCAGCCTCCTCCAAACACTCTGCGCCAAGCTACAAGAGCGGAGCACATGTTCAACGTCCTCGCAATCTCCATGACATTTCGGGTAGATCGCATCAGGTGCAATGTGGCGTCGTCTCCTTTCTTCATTCGTCATGAGCTTTCCATGAGCCACCAACCAAAGGAAATGTTTAATTTTAGCCGGACCCTCCCACGACCAGACCTTGCTCCAAGTTGCTCAAGAATCGCACGGCTCGATGTCCTTAATGAGGAGATAGGCGGACTTAACCGAGAAGCAACCATTCGCCTCCAAACCCCAAGCAATAGAATCCTCACCAAGCCGAGCACATGGTGGCGTCATCCCAATAATCTGCACGACAACATCATTAGGTAAGCATCCTGAAAGAACATCCAAATTCCAATTTCCGTCGGGAAGGACAAAATCAGAAACAGCAAGGGAAAAGTCAACTCCCTGATCAGTAAGGGCGAAGTCACGCAATATGATTCCACTATCGAGCCATCGATCAGTCCAAAACCGAGTCTTCCGACCATTCTTGATACTCCAATGGATACCCTGAAGCGTAAAGTTCCAAACCTTCAAAACACCTCTCCAAAGGGCCGAGAAGCCAGTTTTCCTCTTAAGAGTGAAGCCAATCTCATTGCGGACTAAGTATTTGGAAACCAGCACTTTTGCCCAGAGCTCATCTGGTCTAGTACTAATACCCCAAGCGACCTTCATTAAGAAGGCTGATTCAGCTCCCTAGCGCTTCGCAGACCCAGGCCACCCAAACTCTTAGGCTTGCAGACAGTCTCCCAGTTAACATTATGCAGCTTCCTGACACCATTGGACGAACCCCTGATAAAATTACGGATCTTCCTATCAATCTTATCACAGAGAGAAACAGGTAGAAAAGCCGTCTGCATGACGTAACAAGGCAAAGAATTAAGAACCGAGGAAGCAAGAGAAACCCTGCCAGCCAGAGAAAGGTTATCTGCTTTCCATCCTGCCAGGCGAGAATCCAGCCAATCAAGCAAATAGTCGTACGTGTGCTTAGTAACCCTACCATGGAGGATAGGGACCCCCAAATACCTCCCCAAGTCTGAGGTGGCAGCAATACCAAGCACCTCAGACACATCCGCCGCAACCCTAGAAGGAGTGTTCTTAGAGAAAAATATTCTTGATTTCTCCTTACTCACACTTTGACCCGACGCGTCACAAAAACGATCAAGAATGTCTGAGACAACACGAGCTTGGCTGGTCGAAGCCTCACTGAAAAGCACCAGATCATCTGCAAAGAAACAGTGCGAGAGCGGGGTGCCACCCTGAACCAGGCAAATAGGCTTCCAATAGCCAAATCCCACAGCAGAGGAAATCATGCGGCTCAACCTCTCAATACACAGAGTGAACTGATAAGGAGACAGAGGGCAACCCTGCCGAAGTCCTCTAGACGGGGCGAAAGGATCGGAGCAGCAACCATTCCACAAAATCTGAAAGGAGGGCGAAGCGACACATCTCATAATAACCTCCACGAGGTGATCTGGGAAGCCGACGAGGGAAATAGTATCACGAACAAAGCCCTAGTCGATTTTGTCATAAGCCTTAGCCAGATCAATCTTAATAACCATGCAATGCTTTTTCCCTTTCTTAGAGCGAAGAGAGTGAACGACTTCTTGAACCACCAAGATATTATCCGTAATATGTCTGCCCGGCACAAAACTGGTTTGGGACGGATGCGTCAGACCCGGCATCAAGCCCTTTATCCTGTTAGCAATGCATTTTGAGAGAGACTTGTAGGCAACGTTGCAGAGACTAATCGGACGAAAATCGCTAAAAACCTCCGGATTTAGCTTCTTAGGGATGAGAGTGATCAGAGTACCATTGATGGAGTCAATCAACTGCGGAGAGCGGAAGCATCTACTAATAAATTCTGCAAAACTCGGGCCCACAACCTTCCAACAATGTTGGAAAAATATAGGGCCGAAGCCGTCCTTTCCAGGCGCCTTCAAAGCCCCCATGCTCCGAACAGCTTCGTTGATTTCACTAAAGGACAGCGGACGGCTAAGGCAGTCGATGTCCGAACCCTGAATCAAGCCAGAGAAACCCACCAAGCCACTGCTCGGCCCGTTCTGCACAGAGTAGATGGCATCGAAATGCAGAACCGCCATGTCAAGCAGATATTGTTGGTCTTCGATCCACCTTCCACTAGAATCTTTGAGCCGCTTAACACGATTAACAGATCTCCTCTTGAGAGCAGCCAAATGGAAAAACTTCGTGTTCCTATCACCATCCACAACCCATTTAGACCTTGATTTCTGAACCCAGAGCGCTTCCTCCTGCCAGAGAGTGAGCTCTAATTTGGAACGTACAAGACCCTCCTCCTGGAGATTCACATCGCTAGGGTTGGCAGTCGATCTGTTTTCAGCTCTGACCAACATATCCATGAGGCGCTTCTTCCGTTTAAAAATATTACCAAAGATGTTCTTGTTCCATTTCTTCAGGTCCGAGGACAAACCCTGAAGTGCACCAGGAAGATCGGAACCTGCATCAAATTTATTTTTAACAAACAGATTGAAGGACGGATGGGATAACCAAGCAGATAAAAAACGAAAAGGCTTCGGATTGGAAGAGAACACCTGGAAATGCGGACAGAGAACGATAGGACGGTGATCCGACTTGAGCTTATGAAGATGCAGGATGGAAGACTCTGGCAGCAAATCAATCCAAGCATCATTAACAAAGGCTCTGTCAATCCTGGTAAGAACCCTGTTGCTGCTCCAGGTAAAACGAGGCCCCGACAAGGGAAGATCAGACAGACGACAGAGATCAATAGTGTCAATAAAGGATTTGCTACGCCGACGCTCAAACGGAGTGCCTCCCAGCTTATCATCCTCAGAAAGAATGGCATTAAAATCACCAATGACCGCCCAGGGAGCAGCTTGATTCACCGAAAGCCTCTTAAGCACATCCCAGAGGAGAACACGAGATGTAGCTCTAGGACTAGCATAAACCGCGGTCAGAAAGAAGAAAGAGCCATCCGCCAGAGCACCTCTAGCATGGACAAACTGATGACCAAACTCCAAAATATCGAGTGAGACAACAAGAGGGTCCCAAAGAATCCAAACATCACCCGAGAACCCGACGGCGTCAGAAAGAAAAGAAGAGGCGAGTCCCATCTTGCAAGTGACTTCCTCAGCTTTACGACCACTGATTTTCGGCTCCACAATCACTGCAATCAAAAAATTCACAGCACTAACATAAGATTTAAAGGACGTGATAAACAATTTACTAGCTGCCCCACGGCAATTCCAAGAGAAAATATTTGTAATCGACATAAAGAAAAGTAGAGAGGACTCCCTGAACAAACGAAACAAAGGAAACAGCACTAAACTCCTCCAGCCGAAGGAGCTGTTGACACCTGGCCCTTGAAGGAGACGCCCAGCGGGAGAGAAGGAATTCCAAGCTTGGGCTGCTGCAGAGGAATATGAGATCCGGATCCTTTGGTGGGTCGACCCGGTCCATGTCCAGAGGGAGGAGCCGCCGAAGAAGCCTTTCCAGGTGCCTTAGCAATTTTCTTAACAGCAGCCTTATCTGAGCCCAAAGTAGGGATCGGCCCATTTTTGCTATCACTGGCTGACTCCCCGCGGGCCACAACTTTACTCACTTTAACCTGAAGCTGGATATTGGGCTCAGACACAATCTCCATGGGGACAGAACTCGCCTCACAGCCCAAAGGGATGGGAACCCCTCCAACGGCTTGCACATTACTTTCATGATTTTCCTTATTCTCCTCCCCTAAAATTGGCTCAGCTTGATATGATTCAGAGTTACCTTCCTCATTATGAGAAATCTTATCACCATCAGCGCTTGGAGAATCAAAATCAGCAAGAGCATTAAATTGATTACCAAAGGAGGGATCAGCAGCCGGCGGCGACGAAGGCGGCGGAGCAGAGGACACCGGCACCGTCTTCTTTCCACGGCGACCAGCTCTTGAGACCTTCATCCAGGGCCCGAAGTCTTCCTCAACTTCCGGGCGAGGATCCTCAACTCCCTTGTTTTGGAAGATTGGGTTAAAGACCATATCACCAGGAGCCTCCACCTTCGTCTCCTCCTCCTTATTCTGACACTGGTCTTGAACATGGCCAAAACAGCCGCACGAGTAGCATATAGTATGCAAACCCTCGTACTCAATGCGACGAACTCTCCTACACAAGCGATACTTGGAAAGTAGAGGCTTGGAGAGGTCAACTTCAACACAGATTCGAGCAAAGTTACCCCGTGATCCTCCCATGGTGGTGAGGTCGAGCCTAACCGTCTTTCCAATCCTGTTCCCGATAATAGTCAAAATCGCTGCATCAAAGTATTCGAGGGCACACCGGGGAGCCGAACCCACACCCTCAAGGTTGAGATTGGTGAATCCTCAGGTTGAAAGTAAGGTCTCCAGTTTTGGATCACCACATAGTGATCTCCAACCATCCAAGGGCCTCCAAACATCGCACGTTCGTAGTCCCCAACCGTATCAAATTTGACGACATAATAGCCCCACCCAACATCACACACTTCAATTCTGCCCTTCTTTGCCCACAGTTGAGGGAGTCTGCGGCTCATGAAAGGAAAAGCAAAGCTCTTCCCCAACGTGCTCACAATAATAGCATTCTCGAACTTCCGCCGCACCCTTATCTTCTCCACCTCCGGAATACGAATTGTCGGGCAACGAGGATCATCCTCTGATTCGTCCACATCCGACTCATCAGAGTCAACCCAATAAGAATCCCCCGCCATGTAACTCACACCACCAGTGACCTTGTCCTTAAAGGAGGCCCCCCAGATCGGGTACGACGGCGGATCCTTTTCTTCAGAACTACCGGACGACCGTTGAGCACCCCCGACGTCATCCATCCGGGCCCCCTTCACCACCTTCGTCGGCGTAGACTCGCCCGCTTGGCCCGCCGGCACAGGATTTTCGATCATAAGCAAAAAGACAGAGAGCGAAATTTTTTTTTTTAATCCGAATTAATGATTTACTGCATTTAATATTGATCTTTAGATCTCTAAGAAAAAAATAAAAGGTCTCATAAGAAATACAATTGCGGTAGAAATTCCCGGAAAGGGAACTCTGAATTTTCACATACAAAGTAGTGAACTTGAACTAAATAAAGATTGAAAAAAAAGAGAAACAAAACATGTGATTCCTATAACCTCAAAACAAAATTAATTGATGTACAACATCTCATCTCTTCACTCTACAGCCTTCACCATATTACACAAAGGATATTAATGAACATACTACCTTAATACCTTAAACAATCACCCAAAACTTCTTCCTGCAAAATAGCACATTTTCCTTCTTCTTTTCCTTGTTTACTAAAGACACTGATTCCACTTCCCACAAGAACTTTGGAGCTAGATCTCGTATTCTCGATATGATTGATTCATCGTCTCTAATTATAACAAACCCCTGCAAACCAAACCAGATATGTTCTTCTTCAGCAACCATTATTACCAATGATGAATTACCATCGATGACTATGAGAACATTTTGGTCAACGACATACCTGAGGCCGTAACATACGATCCATCTCCAGGATGATATCTTCTACTCTACAACCTTCTCCGTGGTTTTTATAGTGACTAAATAAACGGTTGGCATGCAGTAAATCATACGTACGTGGATACGTCGAAAATGCCTCACACCTGATGTTGTACGAGAGGCATTCATGATTGGCATACACAAATCAGTTGATATAGAGATGAACAATTCACTTTGTGAGAAAAAAGGTCTTACCAGTCGTGAAAGACGCCTAATTGGCCCCGATCATATATTGTTGACAATGTATTTTTCATTGTCATAGGAACCACATTCATCACCCAAACTGGCCTTTTGCTTAAAGCGACTGAAAATCCACCTAGATGTGCATTCATATCCATGATGTTTCTTACCTCCGTCCCCTTGACATTCATCTGTTTCCAATAATTACCAACTTGAACTTGCCAGAATTGAGAATCTTCTCTGAATTCTTCAACACTAATACCTGCAACCAAGTATATCAACGAACTGTCACTGCAGACTCCAAGTATAGAAGCATGCTTCATGGACAAAACAATCACTCAATTTGAAAGTTAAATTAATAACACAACTTATATAAGGTCAAATGCAGATGATAGACCACATGTATCATGTATCAAGCTGAATAAATAACAATAGCACCGACCATTGGGATAATTGAAAGATAGTTCAAGTACAGAAGCGTTGTGTTTGAAACCTAAAGATACTCAGCGGGAATATTTAAAGTTCAGGTTTCATGAAGGATCGAAGTTCATCTATATGACGTATCAAGCATAAACAGGAATATGAAAACTGCAAGTAAGCCGTTGTCTCCTCTTCCTCAACCCTGAAAAGCGCTTACCATTAACTTTTTACAGCTACAAGTTAGCTTGTATACTACAATATGTTTCTAATCATACCAATAACGTTAAGTTCAAAATAGCTCATGAACACGCTCAAGGATGCAGTAATATTCACAAGCTTCCACCAATTAATTGAGATTGCCTCAATAGCACATTTAAGGCATAGAATGGCAACATAAAGGTGCAAAAATACAAGCTGGAATCATGAGAAACACCAAAACCAGAAGCCAAATACACAAAGAGTTTATAAAAGTATAGGGGATGATGAAGTCATATGTAAGCCAGTAAACATATACTGAAATACATAGTTAGGTGCTACTTAATTAAATACCTATTCTTCCAAGACTCTGTGAATATACTGACAAACGCTGAGGTCTAGGAGGTAGCTGTTGGGAAACTGTTTCTGCACTCGTTGTTACACAGCTTTTTAATGGTATGTTCCATGAAGATTTCATATTATCAACTGAGTCACAGATATGGACAAGTTTCATCGCTGCATTTTGTAGGAGGCAAGCATCATCTTCCTTCTTAATCCATACAGCAGTCTGAACTTTTCGAGCTATGAGTTTCCAACACATTGCTGAAGTCAGATTCATCAACTTATCCCAGATCATAGGATAATCTTTATCCTTTCTGTATGCAGGTGGAGCTGAATAGATAAAATATCCATTATAGCGCAGAATACGATTAACTTCTTTGAGTAAAATGCCATCTGCAGAGAAACAGAAAGAAAAACAGAGTATAGGTTAGTCCAATACAATGAAAGCAATGTAGGAAAGTTTGTTGACCATAACAGGCCTATACACTTAGATATTCTAATAATATGGATCATTCCAAACCCCTAGTAATCATGGAGAAGATAAAGCCGTATTGGTTAATTACCACAAAAAGGTTTGCCAAAGCATCAAAGGAAATGACGTAAAAGTCAAACAGAATGTTCAAAATATACAAATATTTTTTTCTCAATTTATCTTTGTAAGTGTTCCCACTAAAATCAGATGCAATCAACAAATGTATGATCCAGAGCTTGATTCCTCATATCTTGGGGGAGCATTAGTTTTAGGTGATAAATTGTCAAAAATAATGTCAGTTAGCATTTAACAGAAATGAGACCTACCATTCTCATGCCAATCAACACGACATCTTGAACAATGAACCATCTCAAAAGAATTAGATGGATATGGCAGTTGCTTTGTGGCTATGGCAGAGATCATGGCCCCAATTCCTCGTTCAAGAGCAAATTGGATCTGATTTTCATGACCATCTTTGGGTGCGAATGACATCGTCTGAATATCCAATGGAAGCAAATAAGCTGAGAAACTGGCAACGCCACAGCCAACATCCAGAACCTGAAAGACTCCAGCTGAACGCAGATCACCTGTTTCATTAGTTGTCAAATTTCCTAACCTGCAGTCAGAGTGATTGAAATTCAAATTAAAAGAAAATACTAATGAAAGATAAAATTGTTTTGTAACTTTTTACTCAATAGATAAAAAGCAAAATGAAATGTCCAAATTATCATTGCATTAATACAGTAGCCGTGTCAACACTCAAGCTAAGTGGAATACTGACTTGGACAATTTTGGTGGTCAACAGAAAATAGATGGTCATACGAAAATAATACCTCTGAATATACTCCGGTGCTCCATGCTTGAAATGAGTCCCACCACCTGGAAACCACCACAGCTGATCTTTCTCATGCACCCAATTCTGTCCTCCTTTCACCTCCGCAAGATGTGTATGATTGACATTGCTTCGCCAAACATAATCTCGGCTGGTTGGCCATTTTATGGGTAACCTATAGTCCTCTGGAGGTGGTATTAAGCAAAATAAGCGCTTCTCTGGTGGAGGGCAATGCCGTTCCAGCTCTTCTCTTCTAGAAAGATTCAAGCTTGGTAGCAAAGTGTGAACATAAGCAATGTCATGGCAAGGTATATACTCATTGAACTTCAATGGACACACATTCATCCCAATTTCTGGGATCTTCAATGGCATTTCTCGGTAAGCAAGAGCAACTCTATTAGTAAATGTGGGGCTACCTGCAAGGGTAGACAATTCTTGCTGACTACAGGTCGGTCGAAGTAGATAAAAATGGTAATGTACTCATTTTAGTTACCTAATAACAATGAAAAAGGAACTAATCAAAGAATAGAGAAATCACCAAAGATGTGGTTCTTATTCAAAACCAAGGCCATAACTTGGTCACTGTCCTCGATCACAAAAACGACCAACAACAAACACACAAGGGAAAGCATATAGATCATAAAAAGGAATGTTTTTGGTTCATAAAACTGAAAACCCAAGAACACAACAAGCACGAAAACACAGATGCAGATCACAAGAAGGGAAATCGAAAGGACAAAGCAACTTCAAAATCATCAGCAAGTCAAAGAATTGAATCACCACACGAGAAGGTCGAGAAACCTTACCGGGGACAGAGAGAGAAGAGGAATTGGGGGAGAGGCGACCGACATAGATGGGTGCATTGTTGCCGAAAAAGGTGCCAAAGTAAAAAGAGGTCGCCATTAACAGCACGGCCAGCAATATGAGTTTCCATGACTTGGAATTGAAAGCTGAACCCGATGAATAATTACCCATATCAGCTTCTCCTCTGCCCTTGTTCACTCTGTGGGTTCGTAACTAGAGAGCAGGAATGAAAATTGTGGGCATCGCAGAAAATAATACAGATCTTTGAACAGCCTGTTAAGTTGGTTCGTCCGTCCGTTCTTCTTCTCCGGGATACAAATCTGGAAAGTAAAAAGAAGAGTGCAGCTAGCGGGTTAGGAATCTCAGGATCCAAGAGCCGCTTCTATCCTCTGTAATCTGTATTGATTATTGAATTTGAAGCTCTTCTTTTATGGGTCAAATACTTTTGCAGTCACCTAAGTTTGCATGTTGTGTCAACTCGGTCACTTAACTTTGAACTTAGTCGAACTGGTAACTTATGTTTTAACTTTATTACATCGTGGTCACTTGGTTCGATTTTGTGATGATTTTCGTTCAAAATGGCACTTAAAAATGCCATGTCATCCATATTTGTTTTTTAAGTCAAATCAACCGCAAAACCAACCATCTAAACTAAACAAGTCGATTCACTTTCCACCTTATCCGAATAAAATGTGATAGATAAAATTCTTTCGATTATTGGGCTTGTTTTCTGGTTTGATTTCAAATATAAAATGAATATAATGGATGACATGTCATGTCTATGTGGCACTTTGAATGAAAATCATCACAAAATTGGACCAAGTGACCACGCTGTAACAAAGTTAAAACATAAGTTACCATTTTGACTGAGTTCAAAGTTAAGTGACCGAGTTAATACAACATGCAAACTTAGGTGACCGCAAAAGTATTTGACCCCTTCTTTTATGGGTCAAATACTTAAAAGCTCCCGAAACTATAGGGTGGGTTACAAACTCATCCTAAAATTTTAATCAGTTACAGAGTGGTCTTATTACTATGAAACATGTTACAAAGTAGTCATAATGACGTCATAAGTGTACTTTTTCAGCCATTTCGTCATGTCACCATTGGCATGTCATCGAAAATATAATTTAAAATTCATCTTAAATTGATTCAAATCTAGAATTATATCAATATAACTCACTAGATTTAGTTTTGTACCAAAGATTATCAGGTAGATGAGTTAAGATTTAGATTTGATCATATTATTGAACTTTGAATAATCTTTTAGATGACATGTCAACAATGACATGGCGAAATGGCTGAAAAAGTACACTTATGACGTCATTAGGACTACTCTGTCATATGTTTCATAGTAATAGGACCACTCTGTAACGGATTACAGTTTTAGGATGAGTTTGTAACCCGCCCTATAGTTTCGGGACCTTTTAAGTATTTGACCCCTTCTTTTATTGTGTTTATTTTCTTACCTTTTTTGTTTTTTATTATTATTGGAACATTGTGGCGATGAACATTACGAGGTCGCTTACTATATCTTTTCTTACGCAAAATAAAAAATGGGTCAAATACTTAAGTGGTCACCTAAGTATGGGTCTTGTGTCATTGTAGTCACTTAAGTTTAAATTGGGTGAACTCAGTAACTTAAGTTCACAGATTGAGTCATTTCGGTCAGTTTGATCAATTTCTTGTTAATTTATGATAAAAATGATACGATAAGGTGTCATATAATCATGAATTATTATTTATATTATAATTTCGAAATCAAGTTCGGGGTGTTGGTGAACAAATACCGAGAAGAAGATAAAAGAGTTATAGGTGGATTGATTTCGGGTTAACTTTGTCCAATTAATTTTTAATAAGGGTCGGTTGAAATTAGAATGTTAAATAATATTTTTTTGGTGATATAGCCCCTTGACATGTGATTTTAAACAGAAATTAAAAAAAAAAAAATTGATTAAAGTGATTGAGTTGACCCAATCTTCAAACTTAAGTTTCTAAGTTGACTCACTTTAAACTTAAGTGACTGCAATGACACAAGACTCATACTTAGGTGACCACTAATGTATTTAACCCAATAAAAATCCACTTGACATTTTTTTTGTTTGGGAAGGCGACTAGCACCGATCAATAACCAATCTGGGTTCCGAAATCCCCTTACAGTCATAGCATAAATAGTACGCAAGGTTACAGTCGGAAACTCTAATCGAGTGACTACCCCGAGGAAGGTTATGGCTAACATTAGCCAGAAAGTCCGCCACTTGATTCGCTTCCCGGTAAACATGTTTGATAGTAATCTCCCAATCTATTGACAGCCAAATTCAAGGATTTCAAAAGAATGATGGTGGTCTACTGTCTCATTTTTATCACCAAGTAAGGCCACCGCAACTGTAGAATCGATTTCCACCTCCACCTTCCTAAAGCCTGAAATCTACGCTCGTCTAATCCCCTCAATGGCCCCACGTAGCTCTGCATAGGTAATTGTGCATCTGCCCAAGTTCATGGTGTAGGCCTGAACGCAATGACCATGGCAATCACGAATCAGACCTTCAGCAGAGGCTTTACCGCCAGTTCCCATCACCGACCCATCAGAGTTCAGAGTTACTCCCTCGCTTGAGCCCGCCATCGACATGATCTATTTCTGCTGCTTTGTCGTCCCTCCTGGGAACCTCGCCTCCAACTCCAAAGCACTTCTAATCGAGGCAAGCCACTGATTGCTTTTGATTTCCACTAAATATGGGTTGTCTTTACTCCTAACAAAGATCTTTTCATTTCTTGCTTTCCATAGGAACCAACAAACCACACTAAATCATTCCAGACTTTGAGCTGATAAAATTCTGAAACCATTCTACAAGTAGAACCGCCAATCAAGTTCACTAACCTCAAAATCGCTGATAGCTCTCCAGGTTTCACTAGCGAAAGGGCACTCGCGGAGAACATGAATAGTCGATTCTTTATTGGCATTACACAGTTGCATCTCGTTTCCTGGGTTAGACCTCTTGCCATTGAATCAAGGCTTAAAACCCAAAATAAAAAATCTAGTTACCTAAAATTACCACGTCAAAATATACTAATCTAATCAAACCTTTCACAGATATGTCAAATCTAGCCACTATTGTTGCTCCTCTCGAGGGTAATATCGTTGTCCAAGGCCAATGACCATTATCACTTAAGTTGCAACGATTGTTGGGAAGGAACAACGGTCGTTGCGACATGAAGAATAAAAACCTGAAAATGGGAGAAAACGCACAACACGATCTTAATTCTCTCGCTTTTAATAGTTCATGAGGCGACTGGAGAGCGACTATGACAAACCAAAGAGCCAATAATCAAAGGGAGGGGCGAGGAATCATGGAAGGAGCTTGGAGTAATCTCTCGAGTGTTCTTCAATCTTTGATTCAAGGTAAGGGACTCCATGATTGATGAGCAATCTCAATCGAGTGTAGACCTAGTTCTGATCAAAAGTCGTGGCTTGTTGATGAACCCATTGTTGTGCTGGTTCAATCAAATAACTAACAAAGCTAACAAAAGCTAGGGTAGATCGTATTCCACGGGCCTTCTAATGATTGACTACTCAAATAAGCTGGCAAATTACTCAGGTTTAAACACTTAGTGCGTGGTGTGAGTTCCACGACTTCTAATTCTAAGAAATGCAGAGAAATTAAAAATTGAAACTAAAAACAGATTGGAAATTGGTTGATTAAAACAAAGATGATAGACGAACTTAGACTTTGAATCCCCATTCGTTCCCCAGAGCATTGGCAATCAACAGATCAGCGGATTTCGATTCTCATTCAATCAATTTCTAAGACACCACCATAACTCCTTACCCTTAGGTTTAGGACTAGCGAACGTTCGCTCTATCCGTTCTAGCTACCAAGATTAACTAGTCGCCCGGGTACGGTCGCCTCTTGCAACGACTTAACTTAACTGGTGCGATTACTAGTGATTTATGAGTTACTCTTGCAGTGGATTAACCCTAACTGGTTCCTACGAAAGGCACGCTCCAATTATAAGGTTAATTGTTCAATTTGATGTTTTAAAGTAAGGCGAGCGTTCGCTTCTATCCTTAGCTTAACAAGAATCTAATCTAGGTGATCAATCCAGACAAGAAACATAAACAACGAAGAACAAATCAAACATGAAAGAGAAACTGATTGAACTTTGAATCTAATCACCGCCGATCCGTGACCGCTTTAAAGCCCTGGGTCACTTAGGGTTCATCTAGTCTAAGCTCTAAGAGTTTAGCTACTCATGTTTATCATAAAAGAATCAAAGACAAAGAAAGAGTTCATCTTGAAAAGAGGAAGAACAGAAAAGGATCTGAAAAACCTAATGAAGACGACTCTGGCAGAACTTCGATCTTCGGTAAACTGCACTCCTAGCTCCGAGTCTTCGAGATGAAAGGGATGGCGTCACGATCTCTTTCCGGCTCTTCGGACTCTAACTCTCTGCTTCAGAACTTGAGAGAATTCTCAAGTTCGGTATTAGTTGGTAATTATGATATATCCTTTTTGGGCCGCCGGTTAAGTATTTATACTGAACCCTAATACCGCCGGATTTTAACTAGAATTTTCGCAAAAAATATAGGGAATTTTCGCCGAAAATCTTAGTGTAAATGGGAAGCCCGCCGGTTGATTTCTTCTGTGATTTTCGGACCATTGGTTCTCGGCAAAAACATAGTGTTTTCGCCGAAAACTTCCTTGAATGAGCTCAGTCGATTTGTGCATGGATTTTCGCCGAAAACCTTGGGTATTTTCGGTGAAATCTTCAGTGTAAAACGAGGCCGGATTTGGTTCGACTCGGTTGGCTCCTTGGATCGATTCCAGTGTGATTCCTCGAGGTTCCAACGCCTTAGACACGTCCTTGGCTACTTATTCGACAACAAAAACCTGTGCTAACATAGAAACACTAGAAAACCATCAAATAGACCCGAAACGGGCCGAAGTAACACAAATGGCACGACTTAGGGCAATTGATTGAATATTCGTTATTCTACCCTAAAAACCATGTCTTAAGCACGGAAATGTCGCTGAAATGAGGCTGATAATCACGTCAAATCGAGTGTCATCAAAATACTCCACACTTAAGCTTTTGCTTGTCCTCAAGCAAACTGAATAGAAACGCTCATGTTCACAAATGATAAGATTTATTAAATTGGAGCTCAATCAGACACAATGAATTATTAGACAGATAGATCCTAGAACAAGAAACCTAACATGCATACTGATCAGCCAAAATACCTGGTCTCACTAATAACTGCACTCGACAAGTAATCGCAACCAATTATGCACGAATTTGACCTGACCGACCAGACTCCTCACACAGGAAATATTTAGTAAATGGGGAGCTCTCACTCTCTGTGTTTAAGGACGTGTTTCTGCTCTCAATCATTTTCTGTCTCTGAATTCTGTCATAAGTTTGCAATTCGACCACATCTCCACCACTTTGACAACACGAGTAACTAGTCAAGAAGGACTTCCCTGCTAGGACTATAACGAATTCTACACTACATGGGTTTATAATGAGATGGATGATGGGAATGTATGATGATGGCTTTGTGCGGTGTAGCTTTCGACTAACTTCCCTCGAATCTAGCCTATGGCTTCCTACCGTCTAACCAGACAAGGGTGGAATAGTGAACGCTCGTCCTATGATACCCTCAAGCAACCTAGCACTTTATTATTTTTCTTTACACAATTTTTTTTCTTTTTCTTTTCAACTTATCTTTTGACTTCGTTCTTCCATTTGTAGGGAGAAGAATGTTTTATTGAACTAGAAACTTGAAACTTTTCTCTTTTTTCTGCTTTTTTAAATTTTGAATTTTTCTTGTTTTTCTTCTTTTCTTTCATTCATTTTTTTCTTTGTGCCAATTTTTCTTTTAATTACTAGAGGGGTTTACACGTCTGGACATAATAGCTAAGACCACCTGTTTAATGGCTATAGGCAGGTTACCACAAACCGACTTCCGGTAGGTCAATCTAGAACTACAACCACAGGGGATCAACGGGGAAATGAAAGAATGGGAAATGGCTGTAATGTATTATCGAACCGAAAGAACAGGCCAAACTCAAGGGTTTACACCTAATGGATTTTATTGTTAGGTAGGCTATCTGGCTTAGTAGCTGAATCTAGGTGCCCCTATCATTCTAGAACTCGCGTCATTGTGTGGTCTCGAGTAGGTCTCATGCAAATTCTAACTCATTCAAGTAAACAGAAAACCACTCAGAAAGAATTTAAATTGCAAGTGACGTGCAATGGATCAAAAGCTCACAGTTGGTTTGCTAGTCGGATTCGGTCATTTTCATGCAATCAAGGCTACAAACTACAAGTGTGATCTTTAAAATTCTTTTCTGACCAGGCAATTTAGCATCAAAGTATACAAGTTGGTTCTCAAGTTCTAGGTTCAGCAGCCTAAGCATCATTATGAAAGTTTGAACAGCAACTTAACATCAAAAATCAAGAACTGAGCCATTCTAATGCTAGAGAGACTGGAATGGAATCACGAGGCACACAAAAACACAATCAAGGGCAATCAAGTTCATGCAAGGTTCTCTAGCATCCTACCCCACACTTAAATCGGACTGTGTCCTCACAGGACTAAAATTAGAGTTCAGAGTGACGTAGAAGAACCTGGACCGAGACGGTTGGTGTAGGGGATGAGCACGGTTCCTCGAAGCAGAGGGAATCTACCGAAATGAAGCAAAGGGAATCTCCCTACTGCCTACAAAACAAAAACAAATGAAAGATAAAAAGGAAACCAGGACAAGTGCCCCGGATCCACACAGAAAAAAGTTGGATCGAAATCCGAAAAGAAGAAATAAAAAGAAGGGACAAGAAAGAGGATACAACCCGATCACTGCTCGTCAGGCTCGTCGGGAGGTGGAAAGTGAAGGAAATCATCGAGCTGACGTTGCCACGCCATCTGTGCCTCATACCGCTCGTCGGAGCGGTGCATATGTTGCTGCATAATGGTCCATCTCGCCTCTTGAGCGGCGTTGTCCTGGATGCGCCACTCCTGGAGTCGCTCATACAGCTCACTAATGTCCGCGGGGTGCGGTCGGTGCTGAGGGTGAGGCGCCTGGAATGGATCTGGGATGGCCGGCGATGACTGGTGTGCATACCCTGCCTGATGATGTGGCGAGGGTATATGGTCATGAAACTCTGGCTGCGGCTGGGGCTGCTGCTGCTCAGAATCATCTTCTTCCTCCGACTCGTCCATATGCTAGAGGGGAGGATCTGCTGCTACCTAGGGACTGAGGTCCAACTCGAGGTCGTACTCGACCGCCAAATCACCTCCCACGGTCCGTACTCGGCGTCGTGGGATGTTCGGGCCATATTCGTGGCTGAGGTCGAAGGAGATGATGAGCTGGCCTACAAAGTTGCCTCCCAGTAGTGAGCAAGGTGGCCTCGGCCTCTGAGTCTTCTTGCGGAGTAAGCGAGCAAGCACCCATCCGAGATGAAGAGGGTAGCTCGTCCGGATGGCGCGATGAAGAAGAAGCTTCTCCTTGCTGATATGATGGCGGTCCTTCTCTGGAGCATACAAAAGAGAACGACGCCAAACCATATGAATGAACTTATAGAGAGGGTGAGAGAGAGACTTAACTGAGTTATGGTTCGTGATACGATCGTTGGGTACTCCAGTCATGTGGCTCCAGAGTGCGTCGTACTCCTCCTCGTTGTCATCGTCGTCCCCCCACCAAGGTGATGTCCCTCGTAGTCAGGGGCGGAGATAGGGGGAGCCGGGCCGAGCCCCGACTCACCCTATTTTCGGTCCCGAGCGTTAAATCTGAGTGTAATTATGTGATTTTTTCGAATCCGGCTCAGTGCAAATTTTAAATCGGGCTCAGTATTATATTCATTCGACACAGATCATTGTTATTCAAATTTAAATCTAAATATATTCTAAAACATTTGTCTTTTTAAGCTAATATTGTTAACATACTCAATCATATATTAACTATACCCTTCTTTAATACTTATATTTCGTCAACATTGTAGAGAGTTGAGTAAGTCCAAATACTATTTTATCTCAACTTATGAATGAGTAAGAATACAAATTAATAAAAAATCGCCGGTGGCACTCTTCAATTTTCATTTGGTCAAGAGTAATACTACTAATCTTCAGAACACATACATCGGGCGCAATGATCTAATGGTGAATAGCATTACATACCGGAAGTAAATAATATAGATAGTGTATTATATATTTTAGTAGTAATTGTTTATACTATCATTAAAATTTATGAAAAAAATTGTTCAATTTCGGCTCAGGGCATCTTCTAATCCTGGTTCCGCCCCTGCTCGTAGTGCTCACGGGGTATACCTACACTACAACATAAATGCTATTTAGGAGGGGTTTAAAAAGCCATTTAACAGGGGTTTAAACCCCTGTTAAACGGTTTACCAGCGGTTTAGAAACCGCTGTTATTCTGTCCGTTGCTAAACAGATTAACAGGGATTTCGTAGAACTGCCGGTAAAATGGTCGTTTAACAGGGGTTCTAAACCCCTGTTAAACGGGCCGTTTAACAGGGGTTCTAAACCCCTCCTAAACGGACCGTTTAACAGGGGTTTTAAACCCCTCCTAAACAGTAGTCTTTTAACTGAAATATGAATTCCTAATTTCGAACAATTCCTAATTTCAAATGGATTCTGAATTCGAATATTAAATAAACACGGAACAAATTGCATAAAAATGAAAGATACCTTCATAAATATAAATATTCATATTTCGTTACAACTGAATAACAATACATACTTACAATCTACTAAATATTAACACTATTATTTCGTAACATTCTACTCTCTCTACATAACATTCTACCCCAGATTCTGAGAATTCCTTTTCAAGGCGTGTCTGCTGTATCAAGCGATCCGATGTATCCTCTTGCAACTTCTCTACATCAGCCATCAACTTCCTAGCATTTTGTTCCCACATCTCTCTTACTCTGTGGTGGTCTTGGTGCAGTTGAGGAATTTGAACTAAAGGATAAGTGATCTACTCCAGATGGATCATGGAAAGAGCTGGCCATATCTTCTGGTTCGTTCACGCTACCTGAACTGTTGGTTAAGTTATTATCACGGGAGGAATTTTCTCTTCTCAAACTACTGTCCATTGGTCTAGGTGAGTCAAAACTACAATGTGAACCTGACGTTGACAATTTCAAGTCCTGTAAGCCAATCAAACAAGTTTAAATCAGGTTAAAAGGGGAAAAGGTAAACAGTTGAAAGAACTAATACTCGCTTCCATATAACACATACTGACATGAGATTGATTACTTCTCGTCTAGCAGACAAGAAACAAGAAGCCAAAGTATATGGCTCTATTTGCTTGTCCTTTAAGCATCCAAATTAAAAGACTTCCTTCTTGTGGGAAAGTCTAATTGTCCAAACTCTATGGGAAGTGAAAGACTAGAAAGCATGACTGTTCACGTATTCGAGAGTAATAAAAGGAAGGTTTAATAGACACACAGATCACATATTCCTACTATTGTCTAGTTTGACGATGAGGATATTATTGTATAGGCGGGAAAATTATAAAGAGTAAGCGCAACAAAGCTGAGTGAGGTATGAAAGTACCTTGTTAGATGACTCTGTCGTGTGAGATGGAATATCAGGATGATGAACATAAGAAGCAACTTAGAGAAACAGTAAGCATGAGGCATCTGTCAAAAGTAAAAGACATACCAACTTAAATCATGCTGATCATATAAACACTTCACAGTGCATCAAGTATTTTTCTCTACAAGTTCAGTTCTTCTCCCCATGAAACAGCCAAACCATAATAAGATAACAACTTATTTCAGATGATCCAAACGAATCCAATTCGCTAGAACTAACCTAGCTAATACACCAAACAACAAGAACTAATGCACCTAGTTTGAATTTCTCATTTTCCAGTACTATTGACTTGATGAACAAAGGGGCTCATGAACAATACCGGCTAATCGAAATCATCACTCCTACATCCATATCGGTCTTATAAACCAGCAGGAATTGGACCCCGCTCCAAACAGTTTTGTCAAACGAAATCAATAACTGCTACAGAATACAATCTCAACCACATGAAATAGCAATTTACATTTGGTGTCAAATGATAACAATTGAGAAATGGAATTCGGTGGCACATTACATTCACACAAATTAATATACAACTATCTCTCTCTCTTACAGTACCAAATTCCCTAATCAAACTAATAGAGGTTAGAGACACCTCTTCTATGATAGTTAAAATAAATAAGACAAAACTGAAGGCTTCCGTTCATCATCAACATTATACAGAAAACCATTAACGAAAATAGCTGGGTTGGAAGCTTACAAGTCCCACACCATACAACAGTATGAGTCGTGACCTTAGACGCTCTTCATAGAGCTATTGAACTCATATTCAGTCTTAATAGGCACAAAGTTGGATGAACCTGATACAGAATCAGAATGCATATTTACAGGAACTGGAACTTGATTCAACCCTAAACCCTACATTTGAGAAATAACGATTAGAAAAAGAAGCAGAAAGAATACACACCTGCGGACGAGCTGAAGCTCCGGTTGAATTACAGGGGAGTTGAGACATGGAAAGAAGCAGCGGTAGTGGCGAAAGAGGGATTTCCGGTGAACAGTTTCCTGGAAATTGGGAAACCAGGTGACGAGATTACCCTAGCGAGGGGAGTTGCAGTTTCGAGGTGAACTGACGACGAGGAAAGTCTGAGAAGATTTGTTGCCCCACGATGGAGGATCGTTCCGATCACTGAGTTCCACTTCATCATCTCCGATAGTGATTTTCCTTGCATTCGAGTTTGTGGTTTTGTGATTAGTTGTTTCGTCGGAATGTGATTGATGGGTAGGTGAGGTTTCTTAGTTTTCATTAGGTCGCCAGAGGGAATAAATTTTCATCGGGTTATTTGAGGATTGTAAGGAAGAAAGATGGCGGAGGAGCTGGAGATTAGGTTTTAGTAGCTATAAGCGACTTCTCAGTTTAACTGGGGTTACGTATAAAACCCCGGTTAAACAATCAACTTTAACAGGGTTTTAGAACCCCTGTTAAATGGTCCATATTTCACAGGGGTTTCCAAACCCCTGTTAAATATGAGTGGTTTAACAGGGGTTTATTAAACCCCTCTTAAAAATTTGCTGTTAAACAACATTATTGTTATAGTGCTAGATGAGCAGCAAACTCATCATAGGTGAGTGTCCTGTACACCCCGCCCATATAGAAGGTGACAACCTTCTTGCCCTGCCTCCTCTTGTGCTCGTCCAGATCGAACGTGGCCCAGAACTCCTAGAGAGCGACGTCTGGGAAGTCAGCAGCTATGGTGGTCAGCTCCAACAGTCCAACATGTGTCAGTGCATCGAGCACGTTCCGGTGCCAGTCCTCATCGTGATCGAATATCGACTGCATGGAGAGCGGGCGAACACTAGTTCCAGGGACATGCTCGAGCCGCTGGTAGCGCTCGAAGTAGTGCTGGGGTAGGCGAGCAACAGTGCGATGGTACCCAGCACGGCCAGGTAATGCTGGTGGAGGGACCTGGACGGCGGGTGTGACGGGAGCGGGAACTCTGGAGCTCGAGGCGGTATCAAGTGGCGCCTTGGTCCTGCGCTCATAAGTGGTGTTCCTAAAACCAGAACGAAACCAAATTAGTCAAACTAAAACCCTACCCCACACTTAGTAGAAAAACTCAATTTCTCAAAGAAATGAGGAAAACCGAGTGGGGGTAAGCAAAGCAGATTAACCGGTCATCTCAAACAATAAAATACATGCTTAGGAACAGCCAGAATGGAATTATCACAATCAGAGTTCAGAAGTCAAACCGACATTCAAAAAGTCAACATAATAGAACATTGAACCCTAATCATGGCAAGACTATCACAAAGCAGAAAATGACGGTATAATATGATCTCAGATGGCAAACACAATAATATGAACGTAAATGAGCACTTAAGGCAGCCAAATGATCATAAACAGTTCATGGTCAAACCGACATTTCTCAAAAGTCAACCTCACAAAGAATAGGTCTTAGGCATAGCAACACATGATCAAACGATATGAAAATTAAGCACAACACTCCCTAAGCATGCTAGATTAGTCCAAAGGGTTCAGCTAAGCTAGTTCACATGAAATCAGTCGGCACGCAAATCGAGGTGAACCGAAAAGTCAACCAAAAGTCAACCCCAACGAAATTCAGCATTCAATATGTCAAAAGATTCGCAATGAAAAGTTCTACAACTTACCTTGAAGCCATGGATGCTGAAAACGAACGGAGAAAGAGAAATCGGAGAAAAACCGAAAATTTTAGGGTTTCGCTGAACGGGAGCTCTAGATCTCCGATTCGACTGTTCTAGGGCTTGGGTTGATCGGAAATGGAAGGGGAGACGTGCGGCGGCGGCGGTCGGCAACGGGCGGCGGCGCCGAAAGTTGGCGGCGGTCGGCGGGTTTTCAGAAAACAGGGGAAATTTTTGGAATTTTTGAAATGGGAAAGTGAGGAGAGAGAGGGTAAGTGTCCGGAAATTAAAGGGATAAGGTCCAAAAATTTGCCTTGAATTTTCGGCGAAAATAAGTGCAAGTTTTCGCCAAAAATATCAGTTAAAAAGTACAGCCGGTTTTTCAAAAGTATTTTCGCCGAAAACTACAAGTAGTTTTAGCCGAAAATTGGAGTTAAAATCGACCAGAAACACAGTGGGATTTCAAAGGGAGTTTTCGCCGAAAATAGGTTGCATTTTCGCCGAAAATTTTGAACTGCACGATTGAAAATATTTTCGTAAATCCGGCAAACTTCAGAAAATCACAATTAAATCTACAAAAATCGGAACAACCTCAATCAACTTCTGACTGACACTATGACACACAAACTACACATGAAAAATAAGAAATCATACAAACTGACACTTTTGGCTCCCCCGAGCCGACTCTAAAATACTAAGTTTGACACAAATGAAAAACTGACTCCAGCCGTGGGTTGCCTCCCACGAAGCGCTCTTTTATTAACGTCCTTGAGCTGGACGATACCTGGACGGTATTAGGAGACATCCCAACTCAGGTTCTCCTTAATGCTAGCATCGGAGTTCATGAAGTAGAGCTTCGGGGTATCTCCGGTGAGCATGAATTTCTTCCCGTTAGCGTGTAAGAGTTTGGTACGTCCGTCGGGAAGGTGGTCAGTGATCTTGAATGGTCTGAACAGTTCTGTCAAGGGATCATCTTCCACAAGGAAGACAGTGGATGGAATGAGAACGATCGGCTCCGGCTTTATGTCACTAGGATCGGTGATCGTCAGTATTTCCTTAGGAGATGCTTTTGGCTTCTCCTTCCATACCTGTTCCGGTGCCGGTAGCTTGGAACGAATTGGTGGTGCAGCTGGCTCGGATGAAGGTGGTGGAACAACTGGTCTCCAGACCATGTGAGTCTTCGTCTTCTTGTTCTTTCCACGGGATCTGCTAGGTTTTGTGCTCGGTGGTTTAGAAGAGGCTTGCAGTTCCTTCTTCTTTGATGGTTTTTGAGGAACAAATTTTTGTTTCTGCTTGATAACCTGTCCAGCACCTGCAACAACAATCGATCTAGGAACACTAGAAGAGATATCAGTAATGAAGTTGACCGAGGCCAACTCCACAGTTTCTATAAACAATGTGATTCTCCCTTTGGAATGTATTTCATACCGTCCTTGAGACGAAATGTCGCAGTATCCTTTCCAACCCTTAATGCTTACGAACCATTTGGAACATTAATGTTGATGCCAGCTGTAGCCATAAATGGCCGCCCTAAGAGAAGGGTGGAGTATGTCTCTTGAGTATCCATCACTACATAATCAGCGAAAAACCGGAAAGGGCCACAACAAGTGATTACATCCTTGATTATTCCTCTAGGTTCTTTTAGAGCTTTGTCGGCGAACACTAAATGCATGCTAGCAGGTTGTAATTCACCTAGGTTCAGTTTCTTATATAAACACATAGGCATGACATTTATAGACGCACCTAGATCAACCAAACTACGCTCAATTTCAATGCCATTGATGATTAAAGGTAACGTAAAAGGGCCAGGATCAGAGCACTTAGCTGGGATAGGTATGGGCGGTGATTGAGAGACGATAGCTGAGCATTCTCCCGTAGAGGGAGTAGAAAGTGCTTCCTTCTTCTTCTCCAGGCTGTCCTGCTCAATGCTCCTGGTTGTGATGACTTTAGCCTGCTAGTTCTTCATGGTGGAGTTGTTTTGAGACGACGCCTGATTGAAGAGAGGAAGGTTAGCCAACATGCTAGCAACTTTATTTACCATGCTCTCAATTATTTGCCCTTGTGCGATCTGTCCTTGGTTGAAAGCATCTTGGGCTTTAAACCTTTCTTCATAATCATTGAGCCGTGCTGCAATCAGATCAAACTTCTAGGCTAGTTTCCTCTCCCCACATGTCTTCAGACGTAAAATTCTGAGGTTGCTGTGCTCCGATGAATCTGGGAGGATCTTGATAACTATTGTCCCAGCATTGATTCTGACTCTGGTTGAATCCGAAGTTGTAAGGAGGACGTTCAGGGAAGCTTCCCTATTGTTGAGGAGGTGTTCTGAACTGACGGTAGTCAGGGTAGCCTCTTTGATCCTTGGTGAAGCCTTGATCCATGAAATTCACTTCCTCTTTAGACCAGTTATTAACTGTTCCGAAGATCTCCTTCATATGTTTTTGTACTTCGATCTTGATCTGATCTTCACGGCTTGGTTGGCTCTTGGCTGCTCCAAACTGTCGCTCTAAATTCCTGGACTTAGATGCGCAGTTCGCAAAGTGAAGAAGAGCAACTTTTGGTTCGAGTGCTGTGCAGTCGCCATTAGCTAAGGTGTTGACCCATTCAGCCGTTTCTTCATTCATTCCTCTGGCAAAGATCTCAGCTAGCTGCTCCTGTTTGAATCCATGATGAGGGCAGTCATAGAGGAGCTCTTGGAATTGTTTCCAAGCATCGTATAAGCTTACTCCTTCTTCCTGATAGAATCTGGCGATGATGTCCTTGTAAAATGTCATTCTTGAAGGAGGAAAGTATTCCTCTATGAAGTCATGAGCTAGAGTATCCCAGTCGGTGTAGTAGCCAGGTGGTTTCGAACTGAGCCATATCTTGTCGGTGCCTTTAAGAGAGAATGGGAAGACTCGTAAGCAAAGATTGTTCTTACCGAGGTTCCCGCTCTTAAATGTCTCGCACATGGCTAGGAAGTTCGCCAAATGTGTGCATGGGTTATCTTGCGGCTCCCCTTCGAATTGTAAATCCCTAGAGACCATTTCCAGGAAGGGAACTGTGATCTCATATTCAGGATCGTCATCGTTGTGCGGCACAACAACGCTAGATTGAAAATTAGCTACACTTGGTTTGTAGTAATCCGCCATGGTGCATTGAGCAGCCATTACGGAAGGAGAAGGTGGTGGTGAATCTGAAGTAGTGGATGAAGCGGATGAAGATGAGGAGTTCTCCTTCAACTCCTCGATCTTAATAGGTGTAGGAGGTGTAGATGGAATGATTTTGACTTGCTTCTGAGCTCGTGGTTGTTTCAACGGAGCAGAATTACCCGGCTTAAACTGAGAATGAGTAACCGAGCGGTTCATAAACCTGTAGAACAACCTACAAGCAGCAAAAGAAAACATAACCGGGGTAAAATCGAAGTGGATGGAAAGGTGAAAGATGGAAAGTAGAAGAATAAAATGCCAGTTCTTCTTTCAAACAATTAAAAGAAGTCCCCGGCAACAGCGCCAATTTGATGAACCCATCGTTGTGCTGGTTCAATCAAATAACTAACAAAGCTAACAAAAACTAGGGTAGATCGTATTCCACGGGCCTTCTAATGATTGACTACTCAAATAAGCTGGCAAATTACTCAGGTTTAAACACTTAGTGCATGGTGTGAGTTCCACGACTTCTAATTCTAAGAAATGCAGAGAAATTAAAAATTGAAACTAAAAACAGATTGGAAATTGGTTGATTAAAACAAAGATGACAGACGAACTTAGACTTTGAATCCCCCTTCGTTCCCTAGAGCATTGGCAATCAACAGATCAGCGGATTTCGATTCTCATTCAATCAATTTCTAAGACACCACCATAACTCCTTACCCTTAGGTTTAAGACCGGCGAACGTTCGCTCTATCCGTTCTAGCTACCAAGATTAATTAGTCGCCCGGGTACGGTCGCCTCTTGCAAGGACTTAACTTAACTGGTGCGATTACTAGTGATTTATGAGTTACTCTTGCAGTGGATTAACCCTAACCGGTTCCTACGAAAGGCATGCTCCAATTATAAGGTTAATTGTTCAATTTGATGTTTTAAAGTAAGGTGAGCGTTTGCTTCTATCCTTAGCTTAACAAGAATCTAATCTAGGTGATCAATCCAGACAAGAAACATAAACAACGAAGAACAAATCAAACATGAAAGAGAAACTGATTGAACTTTGAATCTAATCACCGCCGATCCGTGACCGCTTTAAAGCCCCAGGTCAGTTAGGGTTCATCTAGTCTAAGCTCTAAGAGTTTAGCTACTCATGTTTATCACAAAAGAATCAAAGACAAAGAAAGAGTTCATCTTGAAAAGAGGAAGAACAGAAAAGGATCTGAAAAACCTAATGAAGACGACTCTGGCAGAACTTCGATCTTCGGTAAACTGCACTCCTAGCTCCGAGTCTTCGAGATGAAAGGGATGGCGTCACGATCTCTTTCCGGCTCTTCTTACTCTAATTCTCTGCTTCAGAACATGAGAGAATTCTCAAGTTCGGTATTAGTTGGTAATTATGATATATCCTTTTTGGGCCGCCGATTAAGTATTTATACTTAACCCTAATACCGCCAGATTTTAACTAGAATTTTCGCCGAAAATATAGGGAATTTTCGCCACCCCGCCGGTTGATTTCTTCTGTGATTTTTGGACCATTGGTTCTCGGCGAAAACATAATGTTTTCACCGAAAACATAGTGTTTTCGCCGAAAACATAGTGTTTTCGCCGAAAACTTCCTTGAATGAGCTCAGTCGATTTGTGCATGGATTTTCGCCGAAAACCTTGGGTATTTTCGGTGAAATCTTCAGTGTAAATGAGGCCGGATTTGGTTCGACTCGGTTGGCTCCTTGGATCAATTTCGATGTGATTCCTCGAGGTTCCAACGCCTTAGACACGTCCTTGGCTACTTATTCGATGGCAAAAACCTGTGCTAACATAGAAACACTAGAAAACCATCAAATAGACCCGAAACGGGCCAAAGTAACACAAATGGCACGAGATAGGGCAATTGATTGAATATTCGTTATTCTACCCTAAAAACCATGTCTTAAGCACGGAAATGTCGCTTAAATGAGGCTGATAATCACGTCAAATCGAGTGTCATCACTTGTGTTTTGGGGGTTTTGTAGTGGTTGTTGTTGTTTTCTCAAGGAAGGGAAATTCGTGCAATATCGATGGATGGAAAGCTCGGTTTTCCCAGGTGAGAGTGATGACACTCGATTTGACGTGATTATCAGCCTCATTTAAGCGACATTTCTTTGCTTAAGACATGGTTTTTAGGGTAGAATAACGAATATTCAATCGATTGCCCTATCTCGTGCCATTTGTGTTACCTTGGCCCGTTTCGGGTCTATTTGATGGTTTTCTAGTGTTTTTGTGTTAGCACAAGTTTTTGCCGTCAAATAGCGTAGCCATGGACGTGTCTAAGGCGTAGGAACCTCGAGGAATCAAACCGGAATCGATTAAAGGAGTCAATCAAGTCAAACCGAAAATCTGCCATTCACACTTACAGTTTCGACGAAAATGATCTCACAGTTTCGGCGAAATCAAAAATGCAAATCAGCTGATGCCAAGTGAAGAACTGATTTCGGCGAAACCATTAAGCTCTTCGGACCGAAAATGCAAGGCAGAGAAATCATGGCCATTTACACAAGCATTTTCGCCGAAACTACCCCTATGGTTTCGGCGAAAATATCAGCTCAGCCCGGCCCAACTAGGGTTAAGTATTTATACTTAATCCGGCGGCCCGAGGAGGGAGAATTCACAAGATACAATTCATAATTCGAAAAACAGGACTTTTCGAGATCAGAATCCTCTAAAGTTCTGGAGCGAAGAGTTGGAGTTCGAAGAGCCAGATAGAGATCGTGACGCCATCCCTTCCATCTCGGAGAACCGGAGCTAGGAGTGCAACTTACCGAAGATCGGAGTCTGTCAGAGTCGTCTGAATTAGGTTTTTCAGATCCTTTTCTGTTCTTCCTCTGAATGATGAACTCTTTCCTTGTCTTTGTGTCTTTTGTAATGATCATGAGTAGCTAAACCCTTCAGAGCTTAGACTAGATGAACCCTAAGTGACCCAGGGCTTTAAAGCGGTCACGGATCGGCGGTGATTAGATTCGAAATTCAATCAGTTCTTTTTCATGTTTGATTCATTCTTCATTGTTCATGTTTCTTGTCTGGATTGATAACCTAGATTAGATTCTTGTTAAGCTAAGGATAGAAGCGAACGCTCGCCTTACTTTAAAACATCGAATTGAACAATTAACCTTATAATTGGAGTGTGCCTTTCGTAGGAACCGGTTAGGGTTAATTCACTGCAAGAGTAACTCATTAATCACTAGTAATTACACAAATTAATTAAGTCGTTGCGAGAGGCGACCGTACCCGGGCGGCTAGTTAATCTTGGTAGTTAGAACGGATAGAGCGAACGTTCGCCGGTCTTAAACCTAAGGGTAAGGAGTTATGGTGGTGTCTTAGTAATTGGTTGAATGAGAATCGAAATCCGCTGATCTGTTGATTGCCAATGCTCTGGGGAACGAAGGGGGATTCAAAGTCTAAGTTCGTCTGTCATTCTTGTTTCCAAACCCTAATTCTCAATCTGCTTTAGTTTAATCTTTTTAATTTCTCTGCATTCCTTAGAATTAGAAGTCGTGGAACTCACACCACGCACAACGTGTTTTTCCTTGAGTAATTTGTTAGTTCTGAAGTAGCCAATCATTCGAAGGCCCGTGGAATACGATCTATCCTAGCTCTTGAGCTTGATAGTTATTTGATTGAACCTGCTTAGCACAACGACGGTTCATCAGAGAGCTTAGCGTCAATAGGCAGTAGACGTGAGAAATTACAACCTGGCTTAGTTGAAATTAGGTTGCATGAATCGGAGAGTGGGAAATTGGTTAATTAAGTGTTGATGTGGGTTGGTTACTTAAATGATCACTAAACTTTGACCATATAACCCGGTGGTCATTGATCTTGAAAAAATTTCCTAGCACTCATTCAACTTCCACGATTGAACCAAATAGTCACTGTTAGCTACGGGATCCATTTTGCCGTCTGTCTTCCTACGTGGACACGCCACTTCAGTTGTCATGTATGTTAAGTCCGCCACGTCACTTTTATTCTTACCCAAGGTTGACCGTTTACCTATACCCGAAACACACTTTAATTAGACCTCACCTTTATTTAAGACAGAGGTATACAATTTCTCCCCTCCTCCCCGCTGCATCATCCCCCCACCCCTGTAGCACCAAGTCGACAATTTTTTTCCCATATCATCAGCCACAAGCATTCATGTTGAGGGAAGACTACCAACGGAGATGTGTATGTGGAGCAAAGGTGGTGCTTCTGACACCCTGGACGGTGGAGAATCTCGGCAGAAGATTCTTAAGATGCGGGAGCATGATAAAGGTAAGGTCCGTCTGTTTCTTCCCCCAATCTAACCCAACCCATTAGTTGCTTCTTCATCACTATTCGTTGGATTGGTATTAGAGTTCAATGTCTAGGAGTCGGCACTATTTTGCGTGGTTTGATGATCCCATTCAATTTTGGGCGGAGGTGGTTATCAATGGATTGCTGAGGAGGTTTGAAACGATGGAACGGAGAGAACATCGTCGGCGAAGAACTAGATTCAAAACATCCAATGCCCACAGACTCCGTCGGGATTGGGTTTTGTTGGGAAACTAGAGATACCCAAGTCACAAGTAGTGCTTAATCAACACTCTTTCATGGTTGTTTTCATCCTTTTGGTAGGTATTGTAATTGGAAAACTATTGTAAAGGATTGATTCAATCGAAATAGGGTCATGCCTTCACCGATCTGTATGTGTTATGAAAGAACAAAAAAATCGTTCTCATATCCACAAGCAAGTCACTGAACTTTCAGATATAAACCGAGCAATTACTGAACTTGTACTACTATGAACGGAGTAGTCACTGAAATTTAAGGAAAAGGTCGATAATGACACACCGTGTCTGTATGGCTCTATCATTGTAAATTCTCTATGGGAGCGCAATATTGATGCAACGAGAAATACGCAAAATTATATAAGCAAGAGTGGTTTACACCTATACCACCATCGGTAGAGGGTGGTTTACATATCTACCACCCTTCAACGTGAATAAGATGTCTGTTACAAACAAAGGCAAAAGAAGGGGAGCTCTCACTAGCTCTACCCACCTATCGAATCCACCATCCTATCGTAACCTATACGGTGTACAAAAAACGGGGACTTTATGTACAATCAATGCCTACCTAGAAGACCAAAATATACAAACATGATATACAAAAGATATGGGGAGTTGTGATGTGAACCGCTGCAACCGTGGGCAGATGACCCTTAAACACTGCAAGTTGGAGATCGTGCAACAAGGTAAAACCGTCAGGAACCGGGGGCGGATGAGGACTTTGACCCGTCAGCTATATATCAGCTAGGAGCTAGAAGTATCAAGTCGTAGACACCACTTCAGAAGATGGATGCTTCTGACGATAAGTCGATCCTTAAGCGATGCAACAACGAGCAAAGGCTTGAAGGGAAGAGAACATATGTTCAAACAGGGGTTTATTGATTTCAAAAGTTGTGTCCTACAAGGGTGGCTGGCGGCCTCCTTATATAGGTGAGGGAACAAGCTCTCCTCCCTAAAGACTACCTCCTAAATAATATTAAAATAAAGACTCCTAATCCTAATTAGGATCCTAAAACGTCTAAACAATCCGACTAAAAAGGAATAAAACATAAAATAATAGTGGAAGTCTTTAATGTCGAATAAAAGACCGAATTAGGGCTAAAACCCTAATTCGGCAGCGATCGGTGGTTCGTGGGCTGGTTGGGCTTCGGTGGGCCGGTTGATCTTCGGTGGTGGTTCCTCGGCATTTGCTTGTTCGGGCTCCAGCTGGTCTTGGCCCGAAGATTTAGTCTTTCTGCCCGGGCCTTCTTGAATCTCCAAGAGGGTGTAACCTGTCTTCATGAATCGATCAGCATCTTCTTCATGCCCCTCTTTACTCCAGGACTTGATGTAGGCGTTAAGCTTCTCTCGGAAGGCCTTAGTTTGGCTTCTTGTGAAAGGAGGCTCAGGGCGGGTCCAGGGTTTGTTGGGCTCATCATCCCCCTCTTCTTGTGGAGGATTCGTCCTCGAATCCTGTCCTACACGTTAATCATCATAATAAGGGGTTAGATCAGCCACATTGAAGGTTGCACTTACCCCGTAAGAGTTTGGTAGGGCAAGAACGTAGGCGTTGTTGTTAATCCTCCGGAGGATTGTGTAAGGCCCATCTCCCCTGGGTAGTAGTTTGGACTTCCTCTGCTCCGGAAATCTATCCTTCCTGAAGTGTACCCACACCTGGTCTCCAACTTCGAAAATTTTCTCCTTTCTTCCTCGTTTGGCATTGCGGAGGTACTGAGCAGTCCTTCTTTCAATATTGGCCTTGGCCTTCTCGTGGAGCTGCTTGACATAAGCTGCCTTCTCTTGACCACCTGCATCTAGAAATTCATGGATAGGAAGTGGGGATAAGTCAAGCGGGGTTAGTGGATTAAAGCCATAAACAAGTTCAAACGGGGAGTATTGAGTAGCTGAATGCACAGCTCGGTTATAGGCAAACTCTACATGTGGTAGGCATTCCTCCCATGTCCGGATGTTACTCTTAATGACTGCTCTCAGCATTTGAGCTAAGGACCGGTTTACAACTTCAGTCTGTCCATCAGTTTGGGGGTGGCATGTGGTGGAGAACATTAGTCGGGTGCCAAGCTTTGCCCATAAGGTCTTCCAGAAGTAGCTTAAGAACTTTGAATCCCTATCGGAGACTATAGTCTTCGGAACTCCATGCATCCTAACTACCTCTTTAAAGAATAGGTCAGCAATTTGAGAGGCGTCATCAGTTTTATGGCAAGCAATGAAATGAGCCATCTTGGAGAACCTGTCAACAACCACAAATATGGAGTCTTTCCCCTTTCGGGTTCTAGGTAGTCCCAGAACAAAGTCCATGGATAAGTCTACCCAAGGATGCTCAGGAATGGGCAAAGGGGTGTACAATCCTTGGGGTCGGAGTTTAGATTTAGCTCTCTGGCACTTGGAGCATTGAGATATGATTTTCTCGGCATCGTGTCTCATCTTGGGCCAATAAAAATGCTCTTTGAGGGTGGCTACAGTTTTAGCTACACCAAAGCGTCCCATGAGACCTCCACCATGGGCCTCTAGGGTTAGGACAGTCCTGCAAGAATGGTTAGGGAGACATAGTTTCAATCCTTTAAATAAGTAACCGTCTTGCTGGTAGAACTTACAAAATCCTCCTTGTTGGCAAGCTTCAAAGATACTCTTAAAATCAGGGTCAGTGGCATAAAGGTCTTTGATGTATTCAAAACCAATAAATTTAGTAGAGAGGACTGAGATTAAGGTGTACCTTCGGGAAAGGGCATCGGCCACGATGTTCTCCTTACCTTGCTTGTATTGAATGATGTAAGGAAATGATTCTATGAACTCTACCCACCTAGCATGCCGCTTGTTGAGTTTGTGCTGAGCCTTAAGGTACTTGAGTGATTCATGGTCGGTGTGGATGATGAATTCTTTAGGCCATAGGTAGTGTTGCCAAGTCTTCAAAGCTCTCACCACGGTGTACAGCTCTTTGTCATAGGTCGGGTAGTTGAGAGTGGCACCACTGAGCTTTTCACTGAAGTAGGCGATGGTCCTCTTCTCTTGCACGAGGACAGCTCCTATTCCTACTCCGGATGCATCACACTCGATTTCAAAGGGTTTGGTGAAGTCGGGCAGTATGAGCAAAGGGGCCTCGGTAAGCCTCCTCTTGAGGGCTTCAAAGGCCTCTTGTTGTGGGGCTCCCCATTGGAAAGGAACATCCTTTTTTAAGCACGGCTATGAGCGGGGCAGCAACGGTGCTGAAGTCCCTCACAAATCTTCGATAGAAGCTCGCCAAGCCATGGAAGCTCCTAACATCAGTGATGTTTTGAGGCGTGGGCCAGGATCTGATGGCTTCGATTTTGTCTTCATCAACCCTTATTCCTGCAGAGCTAACAACAAAGCCAAGAAAAACGAGGTGATCTGTGCAAAAGGTGCACTTGCTCATGTTGGCATAAGGTGCTCCTTCCTCAGGGTTTCTAAGACGATCTTGAGATGCTCTAAGTGATCTCCTAAGTTTTTGGAGTAAATCAGAATATCATCAAAGTAAACTACCACAAATTTTCCTATGTAAGCTCTAAGGACTTGGTTCATTAATCTCATGAAAGTACTAGGTGCATTGGTTAAGCCGAATGGCATGACCATCCACTCATATAGTCCTAGCTTAGTTTTGAAAGTAGTTTTCCACTCATCACCTTCTTTCATTCGGATTTGATGGTAGCCAGATTTAAGATCAATTTTAGAGAAGATGGTGGCGCCATGTAGTTCTTCTAACATGTCATCTAACCTAGGAATAGGATGGCGATACTTAACTGTTATGTTGTTGATAGCTCTGCAATCAACACACATCCTCCACGTGCCTTCCTTTTTGGGAACTAGGATGACTGGGACAGCACAAGGGCTCATGCTCTCTCGGACATATCCCTTGTCCATCAATTCCTCCACTTGTGCTTGGATCTTCTTGGTTTCTTCTGGATTGGTACGATAGGCTGGCTTGTTTGGCAAGGCAGCTCCGGGCACCAAGGTGATTTGATGCTCAATACCCCTGAGTGGGGGTAGTCCACTAGGAATTTCTTCGGGGAAGACATCTTTAAACTCCTGTAAAAGTGAAGTAACAACACTAGGTAGAGAAGTGTTAGGGTTAGAAATCAAACATTCCTTGTAGAGGATGATCACCAGGGGTTTCCTAGAAACTAGGGTTTGTTTGATCTCACTCGGGGTGGCTAACAGGTTTTCTCTCCTATCTTCCTCACTTTTTTGAGCTCTGGGACCTTTAAGGTCTGGTAATTCTGTTTTTACACTCATAGGGTCTCTTGTTTGTTCTCTCTTCTCTCTGTTCTTAAGCTCCCTCTCTTTCTTTTCTTTGATGGCCTTTCGATCTAACTGGTCTTGGAGAATCTCAGTAGGTGACATTGGCCTCAGAGTGTACTTAGTATCTCCATGAATGAGGCTATACCTGTTGGTTCTTCCATCATGTGTGGAGTACCTGTCGAATTGCCAAGGTCTTCCTAACAAGATGTGGGCAGCTTCCGTAGGGACCACATCACATAAAATATTATCTTTGTATATCCCAATATAGAAGGGAACATGCGCTTGTCGGGTGACCCTCAATTCCCCACAGTTGCTAAGCCAATGAAGTTTGTAGGGTTTCGGGTGTTTTTGGGTTGGAAGGCCAAGTCCCTCAATCAACTCGTGGCTTACAGCATTAGTACAACTTCCCCCATCAATCACCATACTACAAATTTTATTTTGAATTACGCACCTGGTGTGAAAGAGGTTGTCTCGTTGCTCCCATCCTTCCTCCACAACTTGTGCATTGAGGATTCGTCGGGATACAGCAGAGAGTCGTCGGGCTAACTTTGGAGGTCGGGGGGCACTAGGGTTGTTCACGGGTGGGGGCCGAGGCCTGAGCCGTCCAAAGCTAGGGGTTTGAGCGGCGGCTCGGGTCATGGACCGGGTGAGAACTCCGGTCCTGGCAGGTACTCAAGGTGCTCTGGGGTCGGGTGGCGTCGGGTCGGGGAAGGACTGGGCGGCGCCGGGGTCACGAAGCTCGTCGGGTGCGTCGGGGTTAGGTGGTGTCGGGGCGGAGTCGGTCAAAACGACGTCGGGGTCGGGCGGTCCGTCGGGTGGCATCAAGGCTGGGTGCTTAGGTGTCGGGTTTTGGGCGAGCGGCGTCGGGGTCAGGTGGTTGGGTGTCGGGGCTGGTCGGGCAGGGCCAGCCGGGGTTGAGGCCGAGTGCTGGGGCACTGGGGCCTGGTCGGGCAGCGCCTGGGCTGGGGCCGAGCGCTGGGGCCTGGTCGGGTAGCGCCTGGGCTGGGGCCGAGCGTTGGGGCGCTGGGGCCGAGTGCTAGGGCGCTGGGGCGCCGGGGCCGGGCGCCGAGTTGGGCCGGCTTCTGCCTCCATTTGAGCTAAGGTGGCTTGCACCTGTTGCAGGACTCGGGAAGTCTTTTCTAATGCAGCTTCTAAATTGGCAAGCCTCCAATCTGTCATGGTTAGTTGGAACAAATATCTGGCCTAAAAAATCTCAAGAACTTTCCTCACTCACTCTTGATTTTTCCTCTCGTGTTTAAAATATAACAGATGCACTCAAATAAAGTAGAACATAAACACTTCAGCTTCAAGCGGTTGCAAGTTTCTTCAAAGCTTTGAGGATATACTTACCAGTGTGTGTGGGTGCCGCGACTTGAGCTCCTAGGGTTTCCCTTGTAGCTAGGGCTTGGTGACTCTCCGTCTTGTCCTCGGGCTTCCTTCTCGATAGCAAGCGATCTTGGTGCTGGGGTCAGGCAACGAAAGCCTATCTTCTATCCCCTCTTCTTAGAATTGATCTTACTATCTCGGCAAGGGTGGCCTTTTTTTCGTTGGGTCTTTATATTTTTCTTTTGACCTCTTTTCTTTTATTTTTCTTGAACTTGACTCAGGGTTTGCTCGATGGTATAATGGCCACCAATTTTTCTTTGCCTTATAACTCGAAGAGAACTGAATACAGAAATTGAAACAGTAGGAAATTTTCGAGTCTATTTTCTAAGAAAGCAATAAAAGGATATGAATCCAGGTAAACCTGGAGACTGGGATAGATTGTGGTCCGTGAGCTGAACCGTGCTCTGATACCAACTGATGTGAACCGTTGCAACCGTGGGCAGACGACCCTTAAACACCGCAAGTTGGAGATCGTGCAACGAGGTAAAACCGTCAGGAACCGGGGGCGGATGAGGACTTTGACCCGTCAGCTATATATCAGCTGGGACCAGAAGTATCAAGTCTTAGACGCCACTTCAGAAGATGGATGCTTCTGACGATAAGTCGATCCTTAAGCGATGCAACAACGAGCAAAGGCTTGAAGGGAAGAGAACATATGTTCAAACAGGGGTTTATTGATTTCAAAAGTTGTGTCCTACAAGGGTGGCCGGCGGCCTCCTTATATAGGTGAGGGAACAAGCTCTCCTCCCTAAAGATTACCTCCTAAATAATATTAAAATAAAGACTCCTAATCCTAATTAGGATCCTAAAATGTCTAAACAATCCGACTAAAAAGGAATAAAACATAAAATAATAGTGGAAGTCTTTAATGTCGAATAAAAGACCGAATTAGGGCAAAAACCCTAATCCGGCGGTGATCGGTGGTTCATGGGCCGGTTGGGCTTCGGTGGGCCGGTTGATCTTCGGTGGCGGTTCCGCGGCCTTTGCTTCTTTCGGGCTCCGGCTTGTCTTGGTCTTGGCCTGAAGATTTAGTCTTTCTGCCCGGGCCTTCTTGAATCTCCAAGAGGGTGTAGCCTGTCTTCATGAATCAATCAGCATCTTCTTCATGCCCCTCTTTACTCCAGGACTTGATGTCGGCGTTAAGCTTCTCTCGGAAGGCCTTAGTTTGGCTTCTTGTGAAAGGAGGCTCAGGGCGGGTCCAGGGTTTGTTGGGCTCATCATGTTGTAAGAACCTCGACCCCAAACATAATCCTACTAATTTCGCCTTGCTGTTTTCGACCTCGTGTTCCTAGCTGGTGAGTCATTCAAAGGGGCACGTGGAGTAGGCATAAATTCCATGGCGTCTGCTGAACTCTGTGTTCGGCTAGTTCCAGCCGCAGGTGGAGAGCCACACTGTCAAAAAATAATAAGGACATTTAAACACGATCGAACATAGTCATTACATCCTAACAGTTAAGTACTCACCGTAGGAGGCTGGTTTGTGGTGCCAGCTCATCTCCCTCCTTCCGCCTCTTAGTTTGCTTTGCTCCTCTCTTCGGTGGGAGAAACTAAGGTGGACTTAAGGGCTCTAATCCACTCTGGCTCCACTGTGAAGAGTCGTTCAGAGGTCGTATAGACCTTTCATACGGGGTCTTATCGCGTCGACAGAGTAGCAGTTGTCAACATACCTGGATCTTCCTGGCTGTATTGGATGCATCAAATAGCATGAGGACACAGAATCCCAGATAACTGCCTCCTTCCACACGCACAGGTTCGTGTGAGCAAATCAACGATGAATTGGCCACGTGGGCCACCACTACAAGAAATTGGCAATTTAGCGGCGGACGTTTAACAGCGGCCACATCAAAGCCGCTGTTAAAATAATTTTACGGCGGAACTTTAGCAGCGGCCTTTACGCTGTTGTTAAATTTTTTTAATTTAACAGCGGCCTGTACGCCGCTGTTAAATTATTAATTTAATAGTGGCATACAGGCCGCTGTTAAATTGTTATTATAAAACCCTCTAGAACAGATCGCGATTCAGTCTTCCTTCTTTCTCTTCTTTCTCTTCCGGCCGCCTGCTGCAATCTTCTACCGCCGCCGCCTGCCTTCCGTGTTCTCGCCGCCACCGTTGGTGGCCTTCAGAAGCCTCCCCTAACGTCGACCAGGCCACGCCCTAACCTCGAGACAAATCTAGGTAACGATTTTGAAATTAGGGTTTTTAGAAATTGATATGATTTTATTTCAATTCGAAAGAATATGTTTAATTGATGGTGTTTTATGATCATATTTGAGTTGCACATACTAATTAGTGTACAAATCCTTTGTTTCTTGTTGCAATATTGATAGCAATTATAGGTTTTCATATTTCTAGTTGAACCCTAATTTAGAATTTGGGGGTTTTCGAAATTTTATCGATTATGTTGCAATTATTGCTGGTTTGTTATATAATTATGTTAAAAATGTTCGTTACATTATATGAATTAGAATTTGAAGTTTGAGAAGTAACACAAATTTTATGTTCACTTACGTGGTTATCTTTTTTGTTTGGTTTAAGGTAATCACAATTGAAGAGATCTATCGTAGCTTTCGGAATTAGTGGACATCAATTCATCTCACTCGTTCAAGCCTAGTAGTGAAATTCATCGAATTGAGGTAAGTAACTTTGATCTACTTTTAAGTTTCAATGTTGTAGTACTTGAATGGTTAATTGGTTTTTTTCGCATCAAATTTGTATATGACATAACATATGGTACAATGCATATTGGTTTTGTTGTGGATGCCATATATGATATAATGCGTATTGAATTCATTATGGTTAGTTAGTTTGTTATGACATGTGTGAAATCAAAATAGAAATAGGTTGTAGAAAAGAATAAATTTTGTGTTATTTTTGTAGGTTGAAGAGTATGAGAATATGTATAAATATGAATAGGTCATGTCCAATTTTTTTTTCAAATTATGCATGCATCTATACCAATGTTTACAATCTTTTGGCTAATTAGGAAAATATGATAAAAATTTTACTCTCTCCTAGCTAAATCTAAAATAGGTCAATAAGATGAACAAATCTTTCTATATCCTAGATCTACCTCATTATTCTACACACATACATACTAATCTATGTCTCCATCTTTTTAACCATCACAGTTAGGTTAAGTAATGGATAAGTCTTGGATGACTTTACCTCGTACCCACCCTCAATACCTTGCTGGTGTGGAAAAATTCTTGGATTTTGCTTTCGCACATAGTAGGGGCGGAACTGTTATATCTTGTCCTTGCTCTAAATGCAAATTGAACAAGAGCTACGATAGAGACACAGTTTTCCATCACTTGTTAAGAAAACCGTTTCTTCATAACTACACATTCTGGTATGTACATGGTGAAGCAGCGAAGGTAGGACAATCATCATTTACGCCAAATACTGGTAATAATCTTCTTGCTACTACCAGTAGTGGTCCGATTTCGATGGAGATTCCTGTTGAATGTAATCATGTAGAGGCCATGTATGATCTAGTGAATGATGCATTTGGTGTGATTAGACCAGAAAGTGTAATTGTGAATGATCCTACAATTAATCCAGATGTTGATCCAGAAACCACAACGACTAACAATTTTCAGCAAGACGCAACGAACCCAGATCATGAAGACTTCCTTCGTTTGTTAAAGGATGGAGAAGAACAATTATATGATGGGTGTAAGAACTTCAAAAGGTTGTCATTTCTGACACGTCTCTTCCATATCAAATACATGCATAAAATCAGTGACAAAGCAATGGAGATGATATTGGAACTTTTGCTTGAAGCATTTGAGACAGCTCAAATTTCAAACACTATTTATGAGGCTAACAAAACAATCAAAACTCTGGGGTTGACATATATGAAGATACATGCATGTCAGAATGATTGCATGTTGTATTGGGGTGATGCTTTAGACGATCAAGTGTGTAGAGTCTGCAATTTGCCTAGATACAAGAAGACAAAGACTGGAAGTGAAGTAACGAAGAAGAGGAAGTTGATCCCAGCCAAGGTTTTTCGTTGCTTCCCTCTGATTCCTCGATTGAAGAGAATGTTTATGTCTTCGAAGTTGGCTGAGGATATGGTTTGGCATTCGGTAGTGGGTCAAACCGACGATGGTATTGTTCGACACCCCCGTGATTCAAAAGCATGGAAGGATTTTGATCTGAGATACCTCGAGTTTGCAAGTGATCCAAGAAATGTACGCCTAGGGCTTGCGAGTGATGGTTTCAACCCATACGATATCATGGGAACTAGCATCAGTATTTGGCCTGTGGTTCTCGTGCCGTACAGTACCGCCTCTTGGTTGTGCATGAAGCAGACAAGCTTAATGCTAAGTAGCACAATTCCTGGAAAAACACAACCAGGAAATGACATAGATGTCTATCTTGGTCCATTGATTGATGAATTGAAGAGTTTGTGGGATGGGGTTGAGGCATATGATGCTGCAAAGAAGGAAATGTTTACACTGAAGGCAGCTCTGATGTGGACTATTAGTGACTTTCCTGGTCTAGACACCTTGTCCGGTTGGAACACTCACACTGCTCACGCATGTCCGACTTGCAATTTCGACACGACACCGTTTTGGACCCCAAAAAGTGGGGAAAATTGTTTTATGAGTAGTCGTAGATTTCTACCACTGGGTCATCGCTTTCGGAATTAGAGATCTCGATTCAACGGTGATACAGAGTTGAGAGAGCCGCCTCGTTTACTAACTGGGACTAAAATATTGGCGCAAGTACAAGATATAGACATCACAATTGGGAAGGTGGTAGATCCGAAAACAGGGAAGAAACGACCACGTTCAACCACCAAGGACACCCAACAATGGAAGAAGCATAGTATATTCTTTGATCTGCCGTACTGGCAATTCAATATTATACGTCATAATCTTGATGTGATGCATATTGAGAAGAATGTTTGTGACAACATTCTATACACACTCATAAATGACAAAGGACGCAACAAAGACAATTTAAAAGCAAGAGAAGATTTGGTGGAAATGAATATCAAACGAGATTTGTGGCCATTAGAGAATGGTAAATGTCCGGCAGGGTTATTTACTTTGGCCAACAAGAGATTGATCTCATGCTTCAAACTCTTAAGTCGTTGTCTGTGCCTGATGGATATTCGAGTAATATATCGCAGTGTATGGATTTGGTTCAGAGAAAGATAGTTGGCTTGAAAAGTCATGATTGTCACGTGCTCTTACATGAAGTGTTGCCTGTTGCGTTACGCAATGTAATGCCAAAGCAAGTTGCAGCAATCTTTGTTGAATTTAGCTCGTGTATCAAAGCGTTGACTGCCAGAGCTGTCAACATTGTCGAGTTGGATACAATTCAAGAGTGGTTGGCTATGGCAAGCTGTCATATGGAGATGTATTTTCCACCTGCTTTCTTCACTGTAATGGTTCATCTCATACTGCATCTAGTTGAGAAAGTTCGCCTTGGTGGACCGGTTCAGTACCGATGGATGTATCCTATAGAAAGATTCTTAGGGAAACTAAAGGGGTTTGTCAGCAATAGGGCACACCCAGAAGGATCAATTGCGGAAGGTTGGATTAAAGATGAAATGTTCACATACACGTCCTTGTATTTGGATGATGCTATTGAGACGCGATTCAATCGCCCTGCACGGGTACATGAACCTGATGATGAACCAGGAAGTAATGACTCTTCATTGTTCGCTACTATTGGAAAACCAAGTAGTGCACCAGCGTTGAAAAAGTTAACAGACACATCGCTACTTCAAGCCCATCGACATGTTTTGTTCAATTATGAGGGAATTGATCGTTTCTTGAAGTGAGTGTATTCTAGATAATTCACATTGCAATAATGTTCGATATGCTTTCAAAACATATACATAATTTTGATGAGTATCTATTTGTTAATCATGATGCAGTAAATTTAGGAACATCACAAGGTTGAAGTACAAAGGAACTAGAGCACAGCAGAGAGCTGCAGCTGAAATAGAGAAAATTGTGCATCGAGATTTCCCGGCCTGGATTCGTGGAAGGGTGAGAATTGTACCATAATGATTTGGGGCTCACTATGTGCTTGCATCTATAATTATGTTATCCATCTTGTAGATCATTAATGACCAACTAGAGGAACACTCAAGTGATATGCACTTGTTAGTACGAGGGCCCCTTTCTGATGCAATAAGTTACACGTCATACGATGGGAATGGGTACAGATATTGCACCGTAGGACGTGAAATGACGCGAACAACACAAAATAGTGGAGTGTTTGTCAATTTGGCAACCCAAAGTTATGCAAGTTCCTCTGATACTCGACCAGTTGAGGGCTCAGTCCCCTACTACGGAAAACTGGAAGAAATTATACAATTGAACTACGGCAGACGATATGTTGTGTTGTTCAAGTGTAAATGGGCAAATACACTTACTAGTAGAGGGTACAAGATAGATGATTTGGGGTTCAAATGTGTGAATTTTGAGAATCCAATTCAGACAGGTGCACAAGCAAATGATGAACCATATGTCTTAGCAAGTCTCGCTAAAATGGTTTACTACGTCGATGATTTGAAGGAAAATGGTTGGTGTATACCAATTCACATTAAACCTAGGGACTTGTACGATATGGGTGACAGATTGAACTATGTCTTTGATTTACTCGAAAGACAAGACTTACCTGTTATTGAAGACAGACAAAACTTAACACTTGTTAGACCAGGAGTAGACGCAAATTTCGAATAAGTATACTACATTTGACACTACACTTATGTCTTCAAAATAGACAATTATATATGCTTTTAATTTATCATTCTTATTGCAGTTGGTGGAGATGGCAGAGGTGATGCCTGGTGGGGCTGCGATGGGTGGTGGCGCCGGTGGAGATGGGGGTGATGAAAATCGTCGTCCGAAGAAGCCTCCGCCTGAAGATTACAAACTCTACATGATTGGTAAGTTAAAAAATATACATACACATGCTTAACACTCTTAGTATGCAAATTTCATTCATAGCTCCATTTCTTAATGAATGTAGATTACAATACCGATCGAGAATGGGTTGAAAAGGCCAAAATAAAGGATTGGGCGACTATTGGGGATAATGGCGGTCACATTATGGTGAGTTTGGATAGAAATAGGGTGCCGTGTGGAAGTGAGGGTGCGTACTTGCGCCAATATCTTGGCAAACTCATTGCGCAGCCCAATATAGTGCCTATGGGAGTTGATGATTGGCACAAAGTACCGGAATGTGACAAGACACACTTATGGAGTAACTTTGTGAGGGTATGTTCTTTCATTTCTATTAGAAATTGAATATTCATGTTAAAATTGTAGAATATAACTTCCAATTATGGTTTCTATCTTGACAGCGAAAATTCACTTGGGATGACGATGATAACGATCAGATTGAGAGGTTTGTACTGGAGAATTTTGGAGTAAAGTGGAGAGAACGCAGAGGACGCATATGGAAAAAGGCGGGATGTGATGCATCTCAAGGTCTCAATTTCAATTTACAAAGGAGACCAGAAGTTATTAATGAGCGCGATTCGGACATGTTTTGTAGGTATAAGACGAGCAAAGAATACTTGGTAAGTTCTAGTGACTTTAACTATTAGAAACATTTTATTACATTATGCTCTCTGACAAAATTTTGAAGTGTAGGACGCATCTGCAAGGAATGCACTGAACCGTGCAAAGCAAGACATATATCACACCAAGGGATCGAGGCCTTTCAATCGGGAGGAAGAGAAGTTGGTATATTCATTCTTTTTTCCTAATTTGAACTAATGTTAGTAGAATATGATTTATAAATTAAGCATAAATCATCTTAATCGCATGTCATGCAGGAAAAGAAGAAGGGGAGGGAAGTGGGAAGAACTGAACTCTTCCTGAAGTGTTATGAAAAAGAAGGCGGTGGTTGTGCGAATGATGCCACACGAGATTTTGTTGTAAGTATCATACTTAGAACTTGGTATGTTCTGATCTTATCCCTGGTTTGGTGATTCTAATCGATGCTTTGTAACTTAATGCAGGCTTCTGTGAAAAAATATCAACAGGATCTCACGACTGACGTGGCGACTAGCCAGAATGATGTTGTGTCGAGGGCCTACCTTGCACTGAAGAAGAAGGAGAAATCAGGCATAGTGTGTCATCTCGGCTTTGTGGCAAAATCCAAAAAGGTTCGTATGGTGTGGTGGAAATTAGTTAGTTTGTAGGTGTTAAGATTGTGAAGATGTGGATGTGGATGGTATTGATTGTTCATTTTGTAGGTTGAAGAGTATGTGATTAGTACTAAATACGAATAGGTCATGGTGATTTTTTTTTCTGAATTCTTATTGAAATTATGTTTGTTACAGGTGTATCTTGGGTCATCTTCTTCCTCTGGGTCCCCGATACCATCTAACCCAAACCTCCCAAGTGGGGCAGAATTCGGGGCAAAAGTTTTGGAGCATATGGATAAGGCTATGGGCTTGTCCCCATAATTGGAGGCTATGCGAAGAATGTTCGCGAGCCAACAAGGATGTGGTGGAAGCGCCTCTATCTCGCCTACAAATGATGAGAACATCCCGAGAGACGAAGATGAAGCAAGGAACGATATGAAGATGAGGAAGCAAGTGATGATGACTCTTAAGAATTTATTGTATGTTACGTTAGTAGGTGTTATGAACTAGTACTTGGTTTGTAGGAGTTATGAACTAGTACTTGGTTTGTAGGTTTCCAAACGTTTGATATGTTTACTTGTGAACAATGATGAATGATGTTGGCCCTTGTTTATTATGTCAAGTACAAGTTTTATTTCAATTCCAATTGGTATTGAGAACTTGAAATGCGAATAAGTATTGGGTACCTAAATTATGGGGCAGAAAATTAAATCTGCCCAGATGGTCTTAATTAACAGCGGCCACAGATTCAATTAACAGCGGCGTGCAAGCCGCTGTTAAATGTCCATTTACTAGCGGCGTTTTCGTAATTTAACCACGGCCACTTTGGGCCACTTTTAAATTATTTTAGCATTGGCCCATTTAACAGCGGCGGCGCGTGGCCGCGGTTAAACATAAATTATGCCGCTGTTAAATAGATGTTTTCTTGTAGTGCACGAACTTGGTACTCTATTTCACCATTGTATGTTGGACTGAAAAGAGCAGCTTGCTCCGTAAACATATTTAGTTTCTTCCTTGGTTTGGGGCACAAGTAATTGGTCCCGAATTTCCCCCCTTCAATACGCTTCTTGTGCATCCTCCGCATTAAGAGCACCCGCACTACTTTGAGGCAACTGAGAATTGGCAAACCCCTTGGTTCGAGTACATACTTGTTGAAACACTCGCACAGGTTGTTCAAGGCCATCTCGCATTTACTCTGAGTTTTGTAGTAGGCCTTGCACCACTGCTCCGGATTGCGTAACAGCAACCAGGCATGTGGGGTCCATTCCACATCAGTGAAGTTAGCATTTTCCTTCTCCAACAGGTCCATCCACGCTTGGTGGTTGGACTTGTATGTGGCTCTTGCAGCTCCCCAAAGTAGGTCTTTCAATCTCTTAGCGTGGCCAAATTTCCCACTGAAGTTGACGTACATGTGGCGTACGCAACATCGATGCTCTGCATTCGGGTACATGTCTCGTATCAGGTTCATAAGTCCCTGCAAAGAAGAAAACCAACACACTCACATAAACAAGAATCGACATATGATGACACTAGAATTATCATTATTATTAGCCCCGTTTAAGCGACATTTCATTGCTTGTAACACGAGTTTAGGGGTAGTTTAGTGGGTTTTCATTCATTAATGCTAATTCCTACGGAATTGGTTACTTTGGCCCGTTTCGGGTCTATTTGATGTGTTTTCTAGTGTCTCTTTGAGTACACAAGTTTTTGCCGTCAGATATGTAGCCATCAGACGTGTTCGGGATGCAATAGAACCTCAAGATGTGACCTGAGATTGTTGGAGAACGCAAACTGATCAAAGAATGAAGAAATACTGTCCACCAAAGAAGTTCTCGACAAGAACTTCAATGTTCTCATCGAGAATCTGTTCAAAATCCATCAACCAATTCTCGTCGAGTCTACTCTACTGTTTGTGAAGGAGTTATAGGCGAGAACTTTCCCGCTGAGAACTTGTGAAGGAATTAATGAAAAATTTTGTCGTCGTTCCAAATCACTTTAAATAAAAGATTTCGGCGAGAACTTTAATGTTCTCGCCGAAAACATAGCCCTATTCCGGCTAAGATGAGGAAAGACTCTATTTAAGGAGTCTTTCAACCCCAATTTTTAGACCTTCTACACATATAGGAGAGAGTTTAGAGCGATTCTTGGAGTTGCCGGAGAGATTCTGACAAAGTCTTTCCATCCCGGAGGTGCTCGGAGCTAGGAGTGAAGATTTATCGAGATTGAAGCTTCGCCGAATCGTCAGAAATAGGTTTTTCAGATTTCTTCTGTCCTTCCTTTGTATGATGAATCCCTTTGTTGTCTTTGATCGTCAAAAACATGAGTAGCTAAACTTATTAAGCTTAGATTAGTTGAACCCTAAGTTACTCAGGGCTTTAAAGCGGTGACGGATCAGTGGTAATTAGATCTTAATTAGGTTTGGCAATCGGGCGGATCAGGGACGTGTATGAGGTATCCAATGTCAGGCCAATTAAGCATCAGGGACGGATAATCACCGACCATAAATATCCATCGGATTCTGATTGCTTCCAATCCCCGTCACGGACAGGTTTTAAGTTTAACCGTCGGTGATTTATGCCCGAGTAAACCCGCAAAAATCAATCGAAATGAGAAAAATTCATGCATAAATTTTTCAAACTAAACTTTATTAAATCAAAATCCACAATTCATTTCAAAGTCAAAACTAAAGTACTGCAAGCATCCAACTGCAAACAATGTCAACGCTTAAACTACTGCATTGTCGACACATCAAACAGAGTATTACTACAAGAAAATGCAAACTTCAAAGTTCAAAGTTCAAACTTGCCAACCCTAACTGCTGCAGATTGCATATTAACCACCTAATCTGAACTAGAAAAGCAAGCAAACATAAACAACTTGTGAACTCATCAGTCATCATTCATCAAGGCATCTCATTGCTTAAACAACAGCTGGCAGCTCTTTGAGTTCTCATTTCAGCAAACCCTGAAATATACAATTGAAAATAGCTTTAATTTAGATAGACCTCTAATTCAGACTGAATTGTTCAGTTAGCTTGGCAGTTGATATTGTAAAATACATAAAGATGGAGTCAGTTTTAGTGTTTCAGTTAACTACCTTTCTTACGGAAATCAGTCAATGTCATCAAGATTGTAGTCCGTAGTTGATCTAGGAGGAACTTGAGATTGGGATCCTTCTACACACTAGACAACACAAGTTCATTAATCACTATTTGTGTTCTATTTTTTCAGTAGGTAATTCTACATTTTTTAGGGTTTAGGCAAATTACCTTGGTCCTCTATGTCGATTGGATCATCATCACTCCCAGAAACGATATCTAAAGTTGTGAAGCAGTCCTCCAACTCCACAATGTTGTTCCCAACAGCAGGATCTGCATAATAGTAGAGTTAGAACATTCATATTCATCCTTTCATATTTGTAATAGAAGAGTTAATAGTTAGTATTGTACCTCTTTCATACTCATCCACTACAAGAAAATTGAAGAATTATCACAGTTTTTAGTCACGATTTACTGAACCGTGACTAATTTATCACGGTTAACAAAGAATCGTGACTGATTCATCACGGTACAACAAAACCTGTGATTAACTTGTCACCGTTCGCTCAGAACCGTGAGACATTTGTCACGGTTCACACAAAACCGTGACAAGCTTGTGACGGTTTCTTATTTAACCGTGACAAGCTTGTCACGATTTTGGTTGAATCGTGACTGGTTTGTCACGGTTAGCTAATTAAACCATGACCAGCAGATCACAAAAACATGAATCCGTTCCCAAATCCCTAAATTCGCAAATCCATTCACCCTTCGTCCAATGATTTATCCGGTTCCTCGCTCTGACGATCGTTACTTGCTCGTCCCGCTGCCGGCGATTCATCCCTAGTCGTCCCAAGGCACAAACATTTTAAGGGTAAACAGCTAGCTCACCGGCCACCCCCACCTGCAAGTACAGGGGAAGCCATGTCATGAGTCGTAGGGTTACCCTCCTGTACGTCCTTCATTGGACGACCCCACATTGGCGGGACCATCCACCTGTGATGTGAACCGCTACAACCGTGGGCAGACGACCCTTGAACACCGTAAGTTGAGACCGTGCAACGAGGTAGAACCGTTGGGAACAGGGGGCGGATGAGGACTTTGACCCGTCAGCTATATAACAGCTGGGAACCAGAAGTATCAAGTCGTAGACGCCACGCGAAGAGATGGATGCTCTTGATGATAAGTCGGCCTTTAGTATCGCAACATGCAGATACAATAAGGATGTAAGAACCAAGTTCTTTCAAAAGGGGGTTTATTTCATAAAAGTCTTAAGAACAAAGGTGGCCGGCGGCCTCTATATATAGGTGAGGGAACAAGCTCTCCTCCCTAAACACTACTTCCTAAATAAGAATAAAATAAAGAGTCCTATTCCTAAAAAGAATCCTAAAACCCCTAAATAATCCTACTAAAAAGGAATAAAACATAAAATAATAGTTGTAGTCTTTAAAGTAGAGTAAAAGACCTAAATTAGGTCAAAAACCCTAATCTGGCCGTGTACGGTTGCTTGGGCCAGTTGGGCGCGTGTGGCGGCCCGGTGGGCTTGACCGGCCGAGCACCGGGCCTGACTCGGGTGGCAGTCGCGGGCTTCGTGCTTTGGGCTGGTTCAGTGGCCGGACTTCTTGGTGGCTGGCCTCATAAAATCCCTCGGGTTGGTCCGGCTGTCGGTCTAGGGATCAGGACGGGCCTTTCCTTGGCTCCTTTCCATTTCTGCTCGGGCCTTCTTTCCTAAGCTTCAGGTAGGCCTCCATATAGCTTCGGACGTAGTTCTCTGGGGTTAGTCAAGGTGTCATGCTTCGGGGCCAAGGACTCCAATTCTTCTCATGGCTCGGCTCAGGGTCAATCTTTGAAAACTCTCCTCTTTGGGCCAAGTGTTATTGGGCTCTCTTCCTTCTGTACTCCAGAAATGCTTCTAGAGTGTCACTGAAAGGGCTGACTTCTTCTTCAGGGCTTCTGGAGGTCAGGGTAGGACAGGTTGAGGTTGTTCTTCCTTGCTAGGGCTTATATCCAGAAATACTTGTTTGGTTGATGTTCTTGCATGTGTAGGTTTAGTTTGTTCGTGGAACAGTTTAAGCTAAATTGTGATTGCTTGGATCTCAATGGACCGAACTTGTCATGTGTGAACTTGGATGTTTTCTAATTCATTTGCTTGAGGACAAGCAAAGCTTAGTCGTAGGGGAATTTGATGTGACTTTAATCAGTGCATTTTAAGCTTATGAATGACCTATGATATGCCCGTATTTATTCGCGAAATGACATGATTTATATGCGTTTATTGAATTTTTGTGCTAAGTGTCATTTTGTTGTCCGGTTGCCACTTTGGAGCCATAATTCGTGGGCTATTGGAGCTTCTCTATGCATTTTCAGGATCTGGCTTCAAAGTACGGATAACAAAGAGCGCATAGGAGCAAACGGGAGGTCATTTGGAGGCCGGACGAGGGAGATGTGAGCCTTGCAAGATCGGGTTTTCTGCAGAGTGCAGGGGGTGCACGCCGTGCAGATGTGCACGCCGTGCAGAGGTGCACGCCGTGCACTATGCACGCCGTGCAGGGGTGCACGCCGTGCAGAGGTGCACGCCGTGCACTGCCCCTGCACTATAAATACTCTTGATTTTGGCCATTTTGGGGAATTAGATCATATCTCTTGAACCCCAAACACATTTCACGAACCCTCAAACTCTAGAGCACGTTTTTGGAGCAATTTGAAGCCATTGGAGCTAGGATTGAAGCCAACAAACCTTGGGAGAAGTGCTCACAAGTGGAGAAGTGAAGATCATCTCAAGGATTCATCCATGGTGTTCTTGGTGACCATTCTTCCTTCTTCTTTCTTTACTCCCTTGGCCATGTGTGGCTGATTTTCTAGGGTTCCTCTTGGATGGGTAGAATAGTTGTGCTATGATAGAGGGATGATTGTATAGAACTTGCCATGATTGATCTTGGTTGTATGAGGATGATTCCTAGACTTGTTCTTAATGCCATTTTATGCCATGTTTGCTTAATTTGGTCCATTCATTGTAATTTGATGCATGAGAGTGCTTGGATTGCATAGATTGTAGGTCTAGGGATTGAAGAGAGTGTGTTCTAAGAGATTAGATCATCTCAATTCAACCATAGTTGCATGATTTCTCACTTGTGCATTTTATCGAACACTTGGTGTGCATTAGGATTTTCACTCAATTGAACTTTGATTAGTCTTTGGATGATTCTCTTAGTGTTAGAACATTGACATGAGAGTGTGGTGTCTAGCCTAGTGGTCATAGAGTCATAGGAGAGGGTTTTGTAGCTTGGCATTTCATCAAACACCTTTAATGCATCCTATTTTCACTTAGTTTGAGAGCGAGAGCCTAAATTTAGTGGTATTGGGATAGGGATTAGGTGCTACGAGAGTGCATCGAGTCTAAATAAGTGAAATGCATGGTCATCCGAGTGCAAACTTGATCTTGATTAGCTTGTTCGTTCAATTATTCATCTTGAGCATGATGAAACTACCTACCAAGAGAACCCCTTTATCTTTGATTTGTTCCACTTCTTTTCTTGCTTAAACCTTGTTAGTTTTTCATTGTTTATGCTTTTGATTTGTTCTCTTTCAAAACCAAAACTTAATTTCAAATGTTTAGACCGTTCATGAACTTTGTGAGTACAAGCTTATGAGAGGACCTCGAGGAATACGACCTTGGTAAACACGTGTTATCAAGTTTTTGGCGCCGTTGCCGGGGACTCTCTCATTCCTTTGAAAGCACTTAGTAGTGAACCGATCTATTCACTTCCTTCCAATTTAGTTTTTGCTTCCTTTTACTTGTTGTTTGGTTTTGTTATTCCGCATTGTCGTATTACTCGGGTGTGTTTGTTGTGCTTGTTTGTAGGAGATTTTGGGTTAGTGCATGAGGCGTTCAGCTCGTCTTCAAGCACAAATCCAAGGACTAGAACAAGTGCTCAAGTCACCTACCACTTCCCCACCTCCTATAGTTGAAGAAGAAGAAGTTGATCACATCTCACACCACACTATGTCTCAACATGGGGATGACGATGACCAATCGGTTCATTCACACCACACTAATGATGATGATCGCTCACAAAGGGGTGCAAGACGTACCTTGGCGGATTATGCTCGTCCTACTCTTGAAGGGGCAGCCTCTAGCATTGTTCGAAGACCCGTCAATGCTAGGAACTTTGAGCTCAAGCCTAATATGATCCAAATGGTTCAAAATGGAGTGGTGTTCAATGGCATTGATGGTGAATGTCCATCTAGGCATCTCAAGGACTTCTTGGAGATATGTGACACGGTTAAGAATGATCAAGTTCATCCGGATTGCATACGACTCCGACTCTTCCCCTTCTCACTCAAAGGGCGAGCCAAGTCTTGGTTGGAGAACCAACCTAGTAGAACATTCACTACATGGGAGGGCCTAGCCGAAGCTTTCCTTGAAGAATTCTTTCCTCCCTATATGACGGATGCAATCCGAGACCGTATCAACCACTTCATACAACACAAGGGAGAGCTCTTCCATGAGACTTGGAATAGGTTCCAAGCCATTCTTCGGTCTTGTCCTCATCATAACTTCACCGAATGGAGCTTGGCGGACATCTTTGCTAGGTCCCTTGATTTTGAGAATACAAGGATGATCAACCAAGCCGCCGGAGGTGACTTAAGGATGCTCACTCCCGAAGATGCTCTCGAACTCTTTGCGGAGATGGCCAACAAGACAAGGAGTTGGTCTCGACAACAACCTCCTAAGTCTAAGTATGGAAGTGATACGCACTATGACTCTCGGTCCGTAAGTGTTGATGCACCAAAGGATTCATCCACCTATGGGAAGAAGCATAAGTTACCGGGACATCGAGATGAAGATGATCCCATGATCGCTCTCCTTATGTCTAAGATCGACGCCATGGCTTCACAAGTAAGTAACCTAAGCATGCCTAAGCATCCCTCCAAGGTCCAATCATCTCATGTGGGTAATCCACCGGTTGCTTCTATATATTGTTGTGAGGGTTGTGGGGGTCAAGATCACGATGTTAGTGCTTGTCCTTCCGCCACTCCTGAACTTGGCCAAGGCGACCTTGAGGAGGTAAGCTTTGCACAAGGTCAAGGGTTCCACGGTAATTTCAGCCCCCAAGGTAACTATCAAGGTAACTATAACAGACCTTGGTACAACAAGTCTAACCAAGGTTACCAAGGCCAAGGGAATCAAGGTAGTGGTTATAGCAAGGGCTACAACCAAGGAAATCAAGGAGGTTATCATGGTTTTAGGGGTTATCAAGGCAACCAATGGTCTCAAGGAAGTAACCTAAACCAAGGGAGCCAAGGGACTCAAGGAGGACCCCAAGGTCAAGGGCACCAAGGGGGAAATCAATGGAATCAAAGTGGACATCCAAGTCAAGGTTTCCAAGGTCCTACCCCACCGGGAATGTACAACCATAGAGGTGAAGGACCACCCGGGTTCAACAAGCCTCCTCATAATAAGGAGGGTGGTTCTTCGATCTCTCAAGAAGACACCAATGCGGCAATGATCCAACTCATCAAGAATCAACAAGCTTCAATTGCAAATTTGGAGAACCAATTAGGACATATTTCTAAGGCACTCTCGGAGCGACCTAAAGGTAGTTTACCCGCCAACACCGAGGTCAATCCCAAGGGTCCCGAGGAGCTTATGATGGTAACTTTGAGGAGTGGTAAGCAAGTACAAGATGCCATACCTAAGGTGGTAAGTACTCAAGATGATGATTTGGTTATAGTTGAAGACGTGGTTTCCGATGATGACACGGATAAGATTGAGGTTAAAGATAGAAGAGCCAAGGCTAAAGAAGCTTCTAAGATGACCAATACGGTTGGTTCTCAAGAGGCTACGACGAGTGCCACTCCGGTCTCTCCTCCCGCACTGGTTGTGCCTCCGTACAAGCCTAAACCACCCTATCCTTCTCGCCTGAAGGCGGATTCCATGGAAAAAGATTTCAAGAGGTTTGTTGAGATTCTTGACAAGGTGCAATTCACAATGCCTTTTGGAGAAGCGATTACAAAGATGCCTCAATATGCGAAGTTCATGAAAGAGATCTTCACCAACAAACGCAAGCTTACGGATGTGACTTCGGCAAGGCTCAACGAACAATGCTCCGCCATTCTCTCTAAGAGGCCACCGGAAAAGCTTAAGGATCCAGGTAGCTTTACTATTCCTTGCACTATTGGTGAACATGCAATAAGTAGAGGCTTAGCCGATTTGGGTGCTAGTATCAATGTTATGCCATATTGCATGTTTAAGAAGTTAGGCCTAGGGAAACTAAAACCAACTCAAATGAATGTTCAATTAGCGGATAAATCTGTGACATCCCCTCGTGGTATTGTCGAAGATGTGTTGGTTAAGGTTGGTGCTTTTGAATTCCTTGTGGATTTTGTTATTCTAGATGCTATGGGTGGTACCGATGTGCCTTTGATTCTAGGACGACCTTTCTTAGCAACCTCTCGTGCTTTGATTGATGTCTACGGTGGTAAACTTACACTTAGGGTCGATAATGAATGCATGATCTTTGACCGTTCCAATGGCATGGAGTTTACTTTGTCTTATGCTAGTCACCATGATCCTAAGAATCCGCATGAGCTTACTTCGGCTACTAATAGCACTAACCTTGTCCGTCATAGTCTTGCGGAGTTGTTTGCTCTTAGTGATGTGCAGGAGAAAAAGGATGAAGTAAAGAAGACTCCACCCAAGGCTAAGAAGAAAGGTGTGGAGAAGCCACCCGAGAAGGGCAAGGAAGCCGCACCGATGGGCGAGACTAGCAAGACTAAGAAGCCACCCGATGAGAGAATTCACTCCAAGTGGTTTGGCCCCTTCTCCATTGCTCACATTTCATCATCCGGGAAATCCGAGCTTACACCTCCCGAAGTCGGTAAGGTTCAATTCAAGTTCCGTGTGCCATGCGAAGGTAATGACTTCGATTTCAAAGAGGTAATGAGTTGGGATGGTTTTACTTAGTTGTTCCTTGCTTCGTCGAGCTCAAGACGTTAAACAAGCGCTTCTCGGGAGGCAACCCGAGTGTTTTTCATGTCTTTTCTTCTTGATTTGATTGCATGATTGTGTGTTTTTGTGGTATTCAAGGTCCTTGAGTTGTTGTGGTGTCCTTTGTGGTGTCGTAGGCGTTGAAATTCTGAAGTTCGGGGTCCGTTTTGAGTGGATTTGGCGGTGTTTTGGTCGTTTTCGTCGAAGTGAAAAATTTGATTTTGTGCTGAGGGGGTGCACGCCGTGCATGATGCACGCCGTGCACGGTGCACGGTTTGGTGCACGGGCTGCCCAGAGCTTCAACAAAAATTTTCAGCTCCGGGATGCACGCCGTGCACCCATGCACGCCGTGCACCCTGCACGCCGTGCACCCTGCACGCCGTGCACCCCTGCACGCCGTGCAGCACTGATTTTTCCTTTGCTTTATTTCGGTTTGGTTAGTGGTTGAGTCGGTTGATACTTGATTTTCTGGTTTGAGTCATTGTTCGGTTTGGTTTTGATTCCCAACCCACCCCCCTATCCCTTTCCTCGACTCACCCGACCCCTCTCTCAATTCCTCACCCGTCCGTACACCAGCGTTCAATCCACCCCGCCGCCGCCAGCACTCCCTCCTGCCAGCCGCCGACCGCCCGACGCCAATCGCCCGACCACGCCAGCCGCCGCCACCATCCTTTTCCCACTTACCCACCCGACCAGCCGGACTCCACTCGCTCCTTCGCTCCTCCCACCCATCACCTCCAATCGACCACGGCCCGACCCGCACGGCCCTTAACCCGACCGCCATCACTCTCTCTTTTCCCACTCCAGCCAGACGCTCGTACTTACCCGACCGACTTGTCCCCCCACTCCATTCAACTGCCTCGCCAGCCACCCGACTCGCCCCCGCTCCAGCCGCCGCCGCCGCCTCCAATCCACCCTCCCAGCCGCCCCGACGCCAGCCACTCCTACCACCCCACCCCGACCACAGCCGTCGCCGCCGACTTCCCCCTTCGCCAACAACCTGCCCGCCAGCCCCTCTCCTGCCCATTCCGCCGACCCAGGTTCTTAATTCCCCTGATGCTGTTCGTCATTTTTGAGGATTTGAATTGGTGGGTTTATCATTTGG